>CAWUFW010018422.1:0-222355 GCA_963921515.1 Calotriton arnoldi
CCCCATGCTCCTGCTGATGCACCACCAAGGACGCAACGTGCCGCGGAGACGCAGGTAGGCACACACACAACAAGTGCACGCAAACAGCGCACACAGTGCAAGGGCGGAAAAGCGGACAACCCCCCACCAGCGCGTGTACACAACACATCCACCATCGCATCCACATATGACACACAGGCCAAATCGTAACATCGCAGAACACATGTGTACACACCACCTGGGACTAGGAACCAACCACCCCGTCACGGCCCCAAGCGCCGATGACGCCGCCACACATGCGCACAACGCAGAGGCCAACCGCAGCGCCATGCATGCGTCGCACACAGACACAGGGACACAACCAAGCAGCACACACATCAGCCCCACCCGAACGCACATGACACGTGACAGGCCGGCCACAGACATGTCCCCAACGCCCAATTCACGGACAACACCCAACGCCACACAACCGACGCACACATGTCAGTGAAGACATGCAACAGCAGGACACACCCCAGTGTAACAAACATGGCGTAGCACACAGCGGCGGCAACACCAACTAGGAGAAGCAGGGCCCCTTCGGGAAGAGGAACGCCAGTACCACACAGAAACACCCATACCACCCTGCACATATGAACAAGACACATAAAACGGAACACCAAAGAGCCCGGGGACCGACAACAGGTGGCCCAAGAATAACATTCACACACAAGGCCCAACGCAGAGCGGAAAGGCAGCCTGCCGCCCACACAAGGGAGAGCAGACAGCACTGAATGACCTTCCATTCCAACTCCGAAACCACAGCCCTACGACAGAAGCCGGTGAATACAGCCATTGTCCAAGAATAGACCAACACAGGCATGCCGAGGGACCGACCACAGGGCAGATGGCGCATATCACAGAAGCACACAACGGACGGGGAAGAAAGAAGAAAACACTCCCCCATGTCGGCCACATGCAAGTTAATTGGAAGGAGTCACACAGCACTGACCTTGAACTGTCTGAGAAGCATGTGGGAAGAGGGCCCGTGTCCTCCAAACAAGCCAACAGAACACAAGTCCTGTCTCCCTACGACTACACAGAGCTCACAGCAACCCCGGAGCGTGCACATTGCAGACTGCACACACAGCCGGAGCACGCCACCTCAACGAACCGCTGCGAAATGGCAACCGCAACACACCTACCCAACTACGCCGAACAGCTCAAGCTGTACAAAACCAACCTGTGCCATACATTGGGATGCGATCTCCTGTCCCTGCTGAACGTAAGTTACCGACTGACTTACCGCATCACATTGTTCAGCTGCGTCATGCCCGTCTTCTACTGTCGGAGGTGTCCCTACCAGCATCCCGTCGAGATATGCCTCTCCAACCCGGCATGTCTGAAGGCGGACCTGCTACCACTACTCCTCCCTCTGGACGCACACGACAGGGCCTGCTCTGCCTATGGGGGCATGGCGTATGTGGCCAACATCGCACCCGCACTGAAATGGGACCACTGTGCCTCCACACGACGGATCATCGATAACAGCTACATCGAATGTCACCCAGCATGCCCCATCATGGTCCTCCAAGGGACAACCTACGAACAACACCTTGACAGCCACCATCCGCTTCATTGGCTGGCAAACATGTACACCACCAATGACATGGAAGCCCTGCTGGACGGCATCGCATACCTGACAACCTGTAAATACGTCGGACCACAACGCAGGTTCCCCGAGTGACCTATGATGTCCAACCCCGCACCCATGCTTAGCTTCCGCACGGATCTGGCCAGTCACCACCACAACAGCCATACCAAACGACCGGCAACTGTAACCACACCATCAACGACATCGCCATGACATCGGATATGACCGGGACATGCACACTGTTCCCCATCACATCCAGGAACACCGCATGCATCGTGGGAGGCAGTGGCATGGGCTCTGTGTATCGCACCCACATGGACGGAACTGCACGAACAACCAGAACACGACATGGATCCAGCGCACATGGACACACACACCGCTCAGTGGACATGAATAGGTCGCCTGGAGTCTGTGGGTGCTGCACCCCTCCCACCCCCGCCCGGGAATCCCATACCAGGACCTTTGCATGGACGACAAGTGCATACAACAACAACACGACCCCAGTGACTGTGACATGTCCAGTAACCACCACAGTGCAACAACAAGTGGCACGCCGCTGCATGCACGCAAGCACATGCCCTGATGTCATCTCACATGCACGCGTGCATGAGGAACAACCGCAGCAAACCTGTCACATGGAACTGAGATGGACTGTGCCCATGATGCCAAGCGGTCTGGTAGGCTACATGTATACCGTCTGTGTCAAAGTCCGCAGCTCCGCAGCTATACGTAAATGTACATTAGCACAGCCTTGGCCAAGCAGATGTCACTCTGAAGCCCACATCCCACATGCAACAGCCAATCACATGTAACCCCACACCCTATCCCATTTGCAATCATGCTCAGTATATCCTCAACATGTATCCCGCTGCCAGTAGTGTCCACTATACTGCATCACAGAGGACAGAAGACTCAATATAATGTTTGAAACCAAAACTGTCTCCGCTGACTCATTTCACAAGTACGAATGAGAGAGGATGAGAGTATGTGAAGTACACGGCAGTCGTGACATGACCATGTAGTCCACTGGTATTGGATGTCAACGCAAATGAGTAGCACTACTGTGGAAGACACACATGTGTCGTGTGAAGTCGTATGGACGCAGTGCTCAGGTGGGTGGGTGCGACGGGTAGATGCGCACATGCCAAGTTGGAGCACGCCGTGTTGGGAGGGGTCATGAACAGTACACCACCGCTTCCCTGGGCATTGTGAGAGGACACCTGTCGGGGGAGTGAACACGTGTGTGCACAGCAGCCGGGCACACGTACAAAGCGGTACCAGGCGCACCTCAGCCCACCCTCTGTGGACAAGCTGGATCCTGTTGTGCGCCCGCCATGCCCCTTGACAAGGCACACACAGCCCCAGTCGACCAGGTGTAACCCCAACATAGTCAATCCGCACAGGCGATACAGGGCACGGGATGGCAGTGGAGCATGGTGTGTGAGAGGTCTCCTCGCGCTCCTCCTGGTCATATCACGCAGGCAATAGAACCTCAACGTCTAGCATGGCACAAGTCAAATGGAAGTGTAGGGGGACGCACCACAGCACGAGCAGCACTGACGTCACGGGAGGTGGCTCGCACCATCCCATCCATTGCCCATTATACCAACCACGCCACATGCCATTGCGACTAAGTGCAAGCGCGTGCGCCACCACCCCGAGCCCTCCCCAGAGAGGCCAAAGAGTGAATGTGTGGGCCATCAGTCACAGACGGACGCGGCCTGGCCGCAAGGGCAGCCACAGCCACTGGGTGTCGCAGGTGGCGGATCCGGAAGGCGAAGACTGTGATGCATAGTCCATGCAGGCCGGGTCTCCATTTGGGGCACCACGCAGGTGGACGGGCGTCCCGCCACACATCATACCCTGAGACAGCCCACTCGTGCAACTGGACCCACACATACACTCCTTGCCCTCTCTGGTGCGAGCTTGGGGCTGCCTGTGCAAGCGCTAGCCTCGCAGGTGAGCATGCATATTGGGGGAGCGAGGGGAGGACATGAGGGCTGGGGCGAAGATGACTGTATCACTGTCAGTTAGTACAAGGGACGACCCAGATGTGGAAAGGAAGAGACGTGTCCCGTGTGTACTGCAACTAGTCGCCAATCCAACTACCCCCATGTCCGGAATGTAAGCCCGCACCTAGGCCCGCCCATCCGCCACATCGAACATACCACCAGCACGACAACCTTCCCATTCGAAACACTGACTGGGGGTGGCGACCAGTGAACAATCATGTGTAGCCTACCCACGCGTACATGTGGGCCCTCCATGATCCATGTCACCTGCGGCAAAGTCATGACATGCGCAATGAGGGAAGTGAGGAGAGCTGTCCGCCCCACGCACAGAAGGTGCATCAGCTCCACAGACCCAGCAGCGAGTCCAGCAGGGGTCACATGTGCAGGGGCAGCTGTGCCTGGTGTGAAGGCACATGCATATAGACAGCACATCGACCAATGTGTAGTCTGCCCACATCTACAGTCCATCATCATGCGGACATAGGAATTGAACACAGGGCAACACATCTTAGTTGGTGCACCCACCGTGACCAACAATGCGCAATCATCGACGTACCCGCCCTGTGCATGGCCCCCCACCCAATGGAGGCACATCCAGTGCCACCATCCCACACACACAAGCCTTCCACGGAACATGCTGTGTCCAATGGTCAGTACAGAGTCAGCGCCCATCTGGTGGATCCTGAACAGGAGACACATGCACACACATGCCAGCTCCCACTATGTACGACTGCCACCTGGCACGTGCAATGTAACCTCTCACCTGTGACGTGTGACTGCAAGCACACAGCCGTCTTGGCATGGGGCTGTCAATGTGGACACCTGTCAATGTTTCGGGAGGTGTGATCCGTACAGTGCTGTACATAGGGTGCAGTGCTGACACCTACTACTGTCTCATATCCCCTCGTGCCACAGGTCCCACTTGTTTTGGCCGCTCAGCCTCTGCCCACATCGTCGTCGTCGTGTGCCATACTCATCCAGCCGCGGAAGCAGTTCCATGCTCAGCAGACATTCATGTTGCCGTGGCGTTGCCGCTTGACGGATATGCAGTCAGTCCCCATCAGCACGCCCCGCAAGTCATTGGGGCCTGGATCCCCATGTGCATGCACATGGCAGTGGTTTGTATCACTAGCCATTGCCATTGTTGGGAGACCTGTGTAAGTGTATTGTGGCCGTGCCGTCCCAGCTTGACAGCTGGGCTGTGGCTCATGTGCTTGCTCAGTCATGTCAGTGATGTGTATGCGAAATTGCTATGTGTCGTGTTGCTTTGACATGTGTCCTCTGCCATTGTCCCTAGGCGGAGACCGAACATTGACCGCCCATACCAATTGCTGGCGGACATGGACGATACAGAGGTTATTAGGAAGTTTCGGCTGGACAGGCCAACCCTGCATCGACTGTGTGCCATGTTAGAACCCCATCTCCGTCCCCGCAGGGTGTATCCGACTGCTGTCACCCCCACGGCTAAGGTGATGGCCGCCATGCATTTCTTCGCCACTGGGTCATTCCAGCACACAGTGGGCATTGGAGGAGGGATGTCCCAGCCCATGTTCAGCAAGGTGCTGAGGGATGTACTGGCAGCCATGATGCTGTACCGGAACAGGTACATCCGCTTCCCCAGGGCTCGTGAATTGGCGGCAGTGAAGGGTGCATTCTATGCCCTTGGCAGAATCCCACACGTCGTTGGAGCCATTGACTGCACACATGTCGGCCTTGTTCCACCACAGGCCACTGAGCACCTGTACCGCAACAGGAAGCACACGCACTCCCTGAATGTGCAAGTGGTGTGCCTTGCGGACATGGTGATCACCCACGTGTGTGCAAAGTTCCCAGGCTCGGCCCATGGCGCACACATAATGCGCAACAGCATCTTGCCACGACTGATGTCCAATATGCAACAGGATCGTGCCTGTATTGTCGGTGAGTATGTGGAGTGGTGTAGCGTGCTGGCTGTGCGATGCTGTCCCCTGTCCAGTTGGATTAGCAACGGTTCTCTGTGTCCCTCACACCCAGGTGACTCTGCGTATCCGAATGGGGCATGGCTGCTCAGTCCATTGAGGAATCCTCGCACCCCAGCAGACGATCGCTACAATGAGGCACATGGGAGGACCAGACGTGTGGTCGAGCGTACCTTTGGCCTCCTCAAGTCCAGGTTCAGGTGCCTGGACCGCACCGAGGGTGCGCTGGCGTACTCCCCACAGAAGGTGTGCCGGATAGTGGTGGCGTGCTGCATGCTGCACAATCTGGCCATTCGGAAGCAGATCCCCCTCATCGTGGATGACGGAGATCAACCAGGGCCCCAGCCCGCAGACCAGGACAGCTCGAGTGAGGAGGACAGCGGAGAGGAGGAAGCTGGTAATGTGCGGCAGCAGCTCATCGCCCGCTACTTCACTTGACGGTGAGTGTCCATGTACGACGGCTGATGTGACTGTATCTGTGCAGGTGTGTGTGTGCTGTGTCAGGGTGGCCGTTTGTTCACTGCGTGCTGTGTGTCAACGCTCCATGGCCAGGGTAGTATGCCACTGTTGGTGGCTGTGGCATTGTGCCCTATAGCTCTGTGCGATGTGTGTACATTGCTTGTAGTTGTTGACATGTACTGTGTGATGGGTGTGTGACACACTCATGGAATGTGCTCCTGTTCTGTCTCCCACCCCTAGGTCCCTACAGGCCCTCCGGATTCAAATGCCATGCCACGCATCAGGTGCCTTTCCGCCCAAGGTGGCCGTTGTATTCCGTACAAATAAGACACAGGGCACAAACAGCAGTTAGTGAAAAAGGTGCATTTATTACAAACTGTGACATGTGATTGTGTGTAAGGTGATGACAAAAGTGGTGCGTGCAGTGACAATGAGCTGTCGGTCATGGCTGCGTGATGATCAGGGTGTACCCACTGGTTCTATGTCCATAGTCCAACACACACATGCCATCCAGATGGCTGTGTGGAGTGGGATCGTAGTCCAAGTCAATGCAGTGGCTGGTCAAGGAAGGCTGGCGGAAGGCTGGCTGGCTGCCTCACTTGCGACTGGAGCGTGCGAAGTCCTCCCGGGAGATCTGTTTCCTCTTCGGACGGCCCCTTCCACGTTTGCGAGGGGGTGCCTGCTTGCGACATGCTGGTGGTTGAGGTGTGATCACTGGCTGTGGACGCAGGGGAACTGGACACTGCTGCTCCACCCTGCGCCCCGGCAGGTGGTGGCGGAGGGGAGCTGCTGTCCCTGGCTGTGACCTCACCGCCACCACCAGCTGTCCCATGAGGTCCACGATTTGGCCCATACGGGCGTCCATGGACCTCAACACCCCCAGCACCTCACGCGTGTCTGAGGCAGACCGGACCCATTGTCCTTGGGCCTCTTCATAGGCCCCAAGTACTCTGGCCATGTGAGGCAGGGCATGGCTCCCAGGGAGGCTGGCGTTTCCCTGACCCTGCTCCTCCTACCAGTCCTGCTGCCACCGGCCTGCCCACTAGCCACATTGCTCACCACGGTCCTCGCTGTGGCTCCCAGGGTGGATCCAGTCGTCCGGGCCACCACCTGCGCTGGGGCTGGTGCCAGCGGAGACGTGGCGGTGGTGGCGGCGGTGGTGGTCGGTGCGGCGATGGTGGCGGTTGCGGCAGTGGTAGTGGCCACAATGACCGTGGGTGTGGCCGCAACGACAGTGGCAGCAGGGGGCTGTGAATGTTCAGCAGCCCTGGATGATGGGTTGGTGGGTAGGAGGGGTCCTGGGGAGCGGCTGGGCCCTGCCACACTAGATGGGCCTGCTTGGTTGTCCGTGTCCGAAGAGGAGGACAGATCCTCCAGATCGTGTGTCCTCGTTGGGGGCTTGTAGGCTGGCTGTGCTGGCTGCTGGCTCCATCCCCAGCATCCAGCAGTTCGTCACCTGTGGAGAGAATGAGATTAGTTATTGTGTTGCACCTGGCGAAGTATGTATTTGTCGTCTGACATTGACAGTTCGTGCAATCTCGTACATGGGTTTCCCGGAGGCGTGTGTGTGGCTGTAGCATCTGTAGTTGTGTGTGCTTGGCAATGGGACTGTGTGCTGTGCACATGTGGCATGGGACGGATTGGCCATGCCGATGGGTGTGTTGCTGTGCCCCTACTTATTGTGACTCTGGTGTATGCGGGCTCCTGGCCCATCCTGGGTCTGGTTTGTACTTTGCTTTTGGGGTTCAAATGGAACGCTTAGGAACGCATATGGCAACATGGGGGCCATGCCCCAGATTCGCATTTGGGAGGGAATATGCTTTTGGGGTTCAAATGGAACGCTTAGGAACGCATATGGCAACATGGGGGCCATGCCCCAGATTCGCATTTGGGAGGGAATATGCTTTTGGGGTTCAAATGGAACGCTTAGGAACGCATATGGCAACATGGGGGCCATGCCCCAGATTCGCATTTGGGAGGGAATATGCTTTTGGGGTTCAAATGGAACGCTTAGGAACGCATATGGCAACATGGGGGCCATGCCCCAGATTCGCATTTGGGAGGGAATATGCTTTTGGGGTTCAAATGGAACGCTTAGGAACGCATATGGCAACATGGGGGCCATGCCCCAGATTCGCATTTGGGAGGGAATATGCTTTTGGGGTACATGCTGTGAGCCATGGGTGCCGAACGTGACATGTGTTGTGGCAGCATGACAGTGCATGGTTTGAGGTGTGTGCATGCTTGACATGGCCTGCATATTTGCTGTCTGTTGTGATTACTGGACATGGCATTGGACGCATCGTTATGAGTGAGTGATGGTTGTGTGCCAGCCAACGTATTGCAGTTGTCCCATCTCCTTGGTGTGCGTGCTGCCCTGTGCCATGTGCATCACTGCAGTGCTCGGGGGGGTGGCCCATGTTGTGTGTTGTTGCTCACAGTGTGTCGTGCACTTCATTGACTTCTGGCACATGGTTGGTAATGGGCATGTATCTTAGCGTGACTGCTGTATGTGTGGCAGCTGTGCGGATGACATGCCTTTCATGAGACTGGGGCTGACGGATGGGATGGATGGTATGTTGTTTGTGCATGGTGTGTCTGTGTGTTTGATGGGTTCAGTGGTGTTCGTGTGCATTTATGTTGTTCCGCTCTGTTGCGTCTAGTGTTGTTTGTCTTACATAGGCGTAGTTGTGGGGTGTGTGGTTGACAGGCAGTTGGGGCTACATGGACAGGACTTCAATGGTGTTTCGGTTGTGTGTGATGAGTTGCACAGTGGCAGCCGTGTGGTACTATATTCAGTGTGGCTTGTGCATGCAGACGTGGCTCCTTGGGTGTTGCTATGTCTGTGATGGGTCATGTGGGGTGTGAGTCTGTTGTTCATGTCCGTGTGCACATTGTTCACTTGTTCGTGACGGTGGGCGGTGCTGCGTGTTCGTCTGCTACGTGACATGTCCCATGTGTTGGTCGTGTTCCGGTCCTCATGCCTCCAGTAATCCAGCCCTGTCCAGTTTCCCACCTGCAAGTTGTTTGTGCGTGCACTGTACTGGATGCCACATGGCTCTAAGCGGGGGGTGCTCCATGTTGCAGGTCTGTGGGGGTGGGAGGGTGTTGTGGGTCGTGGGGGTGGCTGGATACCCACTGACACCGATTGCTGTGGACCGTGATGTCTGCCTTTCGGCTGTCGTTGTGCACTGCGGTGGCTGACACGTGGCTGTGGGGGATGCTCCTCCTTGCTGTGCTGTGGGACTGGGGCCTGGTGTGTGTTGTACTTGGGCTGTCCACCGTCCCACCCACTGCACTTTGTGTTCCTGCCACTTACCTGTTACTTGTCGGTTAGTGCAGCTGTGGCGGACACATGGGTGTGGTGGGTGCTCGTTGTGGCGCTTCTGGCATATTTGGGGACCTGTTGGTGGTTACGTGGCTGGCTTAGTGTACACATGTCCCCACGCATCTTACAGTTGTTCGGTTTGGGCTGTGTGTGGTGGTGTCTGTTGCATGTGTGTGTGATGTGTTGTGTATTGTGTGCTGGACATGGGGGTGTTTGTCCCTGGGAGCTGTGGCATGGTGGTAGTGCATGTGAGTAAATAGCGGTGTGCTGGTATACATTAGTTTGTACTTACCAGCCTCCACTCCCCCTGCTAATCCGGCGAGGATCTCCGGATGGATTACGACTCGCACCTTCTCCTCCCACGCTTTGAAGGTCTTAAAGAGCGCGGGATTCCCTCCGCCAGTGACGGCAGCCAGCTCTCTGTTTTTGCCCTCCTTCTTCTTGACCAGGCTCTTGACGTCATTCCAACGTTTGTTAATCTCGACTCTGTTCCTGGGCAGGGTCCCGACTGCATTGACCTGGTCTACGATCCGGTTCCACATTCTGTTTCTGGTGGCTAGTGGTGTGTGCTGGACCATGTTCCCATAGATTTGTGGGTACACCTTGATGATCTCGTCGACCATGACCGTCAGCTCCATGGGCGTGAACTTGGGCATCCTTTGTGGTGCCATGGTGTTTGTGGTGCTGGTGCGGTGTGTGTTGTGTAATGTGCAGGGGGTTTGTGGTGCCGGTGTTTGGTGGTGGTGGTGGTGGTGGTGGTGGTGTTTGGTGGTGGTGGTGGTGGTGGTTGTGATGTGTGCGTTTCTGTGGTGTGCTGCTGTCCTTGCTGTGTCACTGTGTCCTCTCCTCTCCTCTCTGGTTTGCAATGTAGCAAGGGGTTGTGGTCTGTGGGAGTGCTGCTTTTGTACTCACCTATGTGGGTGTGTCCTCATGGTCTGTTGTTTTCAGGTGTGTTGTGTCTGGTGTTCTGGCCTTTGTATTTTTGTTTGTCCGGGGGGTGTTTTCGGGATGTGTACTGTGCTTGTGTATTTGTGCGTGCCTTGCTGTGTGGACTTGTTGGCCATGTTGTGTGCTATTGGTTTTGTGTGCGGATGGTTTCTGTGCAGGTACGTGGGCGCCATGGCTTCTGCCGTGTCGATTCTCATCGGCGTTGTTTGCGCTGGCGGGCGGTATATTTGTGGTTTTCCGCGCTCATGTCGGTGCGATCGTAATTTCACGTGCGGTGTGTCGGCCGTGAGGGCGGGCGGTTTTGTGTTGTTGTGCGTGTTTCCGTCCGTGGCGGGCGGTTTGTCTCCGACTCGGACGTTGGCGGGCGGTATTTTGTGTGCTTTTTCCGCCGATGGCGGTATTCGGTTTGTGTAATCGTAATGGCGTGGTCGGTGTTCAGGCGGTGTGTGCGGGCGGATTTTTGCCGCTTCCATGCCTGGCGGAATTATTTACGCCGGGTATCGTAATGTGCCCCATAGTTTGTTAAAATATCGATTTTTTTTAAATGTATTAAAAGTAATGTAAAATTAATAAAATAATAAATATAATTAACTGAAACATACTTAAAAATACTTAAATAACCTTAAAATTAATAAATAATTAATGTAAGTTATAAAAAAATAAACATACATTTTTATTTTTTAATACATATATATATTAACTTAATATTAATAAAAAATATTCAATATTTTTAGCGTAGGATAGCGGGAGGGTAAAATGTACTATTATCACTCCAGAGAGTGCAACAGTAAGGAAAGCGTTGGATAGCGTAGGGGTAAAAATTACTATTTCCACTCCAGTGAGTGCAACAGTAGGGAAAGCATTGGATAGCGTAGGGGTAACAATTACTTTTCCCACTCTAGAGAGTGCAACAGTAGGGAAAGCGTTGGATAGCGTAGGGGTAAAAATTACTATTCCGACTCCAGTGAGTGCAACAGTAGGGAAAGCTTTGGATAGCGTAGGGGTAAAATTACTATTCCCACTCCAGAGAGTGCAACAGTAAGGAAGCGTTGGATAGCGTAGGGGTAAAAATTACTATTCCCACTCCAGTGACTGCAACAGTAGGGAAAGCGTTGGATAGCGTAGGGGTAAAAATTACTATTCCCACTCCAGTGAGTGCAACAGTAGGGAAAGTAATGATTTAATATTTAAATAAAAATAAATTAATTATCAATACCAATAAAAAATTAATTAAAATTAATTACCAATTACAAAATATTTAATAACGAATTAATTATAAATACCAATAAATATTATTTATTAAAAATTAATTACCTATTAATAATTAATCAACAACCAATTAATTTTCAATACCAAAAATATAATAAGTAATACAAAATTACCAATTAATAATTAATTAACAATAAATTAATCAATACACAAAAAGAATTTCAATAATTACTTAATTACAATTAAATTACTTCCCACCCTATTCCCCTATAAACCCACAACCCGCTCCGAATAATAAATTAATAAAATTAACATAATTATCAATTAATCAATTAATAAAAATTACCAATTAATAAAAATTGATTACCAATTAATAATTAATTAACAATAATGAATTATCAATACCAATAAATAAAAATAAATATTTTCTTAATTACAATTAAATTACTTCCCACCCTATTCCCTATAAACCCACAACCCGCTCTGAATAATAAATTAATATAATTAACATAATAAACAATTAATCAATTAATAAAAATTAATTACCAATTAATAAAAATTAATTAACAATTAATAATTAATTAACAATACATTAATTATCAATACCAATAAATAAAAATACATATTTTCTTAATTACAATAAAATTACTTCCCACCCTATTCCCCTATAAACCAACAACCCGCTACAGAACTAAAACGCAAAATTAAATTAAAAATAATTAATAATTCCTAAAAATTAATATTTAATTTACTATAATTAAATTACTTCCCACCCTATTCCCCTATAAACCCACAACCCGCTACGGAATCAAATTACGCAAAAATAATTTTACATAAATTTCGTAACTTTAAAAATATTAAACATACATTACAAAAATAATATACATTTTTAACTCATATACTAACATACTAAACACTTACAAAAATTCGATATTATTAAAAATTCGATATTTTTTAATGCCTATATTATGTACTTCTATATTTTGAAAATCGATATTACTTACCTTCATTTCGATATTATTAACCACTATATTATGTCCATTCGATATTATGTCCATTCTATATTTTGAATTCGATATTCTGTCCATTCTATATATTTTTTTCGATATTATGTCTATTTACCCTATTATGCATGAACCGTTATACCTTAGGGGTTCATTCATGACGTCTTCCGCTGTCCGATTCACGTCAATGCTAACATTCTGAGGTACATCTCAGGTATAAATATACCTTCCCTAGCCCTTGTAAATCAGAGGAGACCTCGACTTCAGAGGAGCCCGTTTCCCGGCCTGACGCACTGAGAAGACGCTGTCATCCCTGCACGCAGAGAGTCCAGCTTCCAGTGATCTGACTTCTCTCGCGGGGTGTTGGAGTTCGAGTCTGGCAAGAGATTCCCACCTCTCTCATTCTTAAGGTATGGAGCTGACTAGAAACCTAGAGGGACTCTTGGCATACTAGGCATACTAGGCTTAACATATTCTTAGTATACCATAGTAAGGAATACTTCACCTACTTCATACCTCTCCCTACACCTAGGTTAGGTTAGGTACATTGGGGTAGAACTTGCTTAGAAACGCATCGTATGAGTACTCGCATTTTTAGTATATGTTATTTATGTAAATGAATATCTACTAAAGATCATGCTAGCGCAGTATTATTTATTTCTACTGCTTACGCTGTACATTATTTATCTTGCATACTGTCTTGTGATCGTAACAGCACATTTTACTTACACGAGAAACAAGACTGTTCAATAAATCTTTTATTGAAACGCCCGTCTATTCTTTCTGTGTAACTTTGAGGAAAACTAAGTATGCACGATTGAGCTGAGTGAAATAGTTATCGTTTCCACGACTCTGGGACACGTTCTGATTCTAAAAGGGAAACAAAGTTGTCATGTTTTGCGGCTGCCAGAAACTACTCCCTTCTTGTTTATCAAGGAGTTTCTAGTGGCCTCTGAGCTAGCTGGCACAAGTAATTAAGTTTAATATACTCGATAGGGATATATTGACCTTAGTCCTATGTCAAACCTATAGGGTATATTATTCCAATGCGCAGAGCCTATTAGGGAAATAGGAGTTACACTACATACCGGTACTCTATTTGGTAACGGAGAAGTGCCGGTACTCTTGGGGGGGGAAAAAAGAAGTGCCGGTACTCAGTGCCGGTGAGTACCGACCCATTTAAAGCACTGTCCCCAACCCAAGCAAAGAGATTGGCTCCACGCTGTATGCGGCGGCGAAACTCCTCAAAACAGAATTGCAGTTCAAATATAACCTCTTAGCTTTAGCAATTACAAAAATCGGAAAAATTAACACACTGCACTTGCTCAAAAAGTATCTTAGCAGCAAGAAAAAAGGAGGTAAGCGTGGACTCTGTCCTTTATATACAGGGGGGGCTTAATTGATTCTCTAATAGTCAGTTAGTGCTTAAAGGAACTGGCTTGTGGGATTTTTAGTTCTTTGAATTGCAGCAAAATAAACAGAAGGGAAAGGCACAGCATATGATGAGTCTCCGTCTTGTAGTAACATACCCACCGCACCTTCTACGTGTCTTTACGCATGCCTTCACTTTGACGCGCAGAAGGGCTGCTTCATTTGAGCCGGTGTGAGAACTCGCATTCCCAGTCATAGATGTCCTCACTGTGATGTACAAAACTCACTTTTCAATACTGTCCTGCATGAAAACTACACATGTATTTCACTAAAATGCAGTGTGCCTTCCTTGGCATGATGACGAATATCAAATGAAATGCACATTACGGACCGATGGCTACACCCGTAGCATTGTCGCTTAGTAGCCACACAGAAGAGTATCCACTGGAGCACTGCACAAGATTCCATCCAGACGAATCCTGATTGGATGCGACACCCCATCCAGCAGAGCCCTGATTGGAAGTGAGACCCCCCAGCCGGATGACAGTCCTTCTCAACAAGGATGAACCATCGCAGTGCGTTCTTAAGTAAACAGTGCCTGCTTGGTTTAAATGTTGCACAAAGTCGAATGGCTTCACTGACTTTAGCATTTAACTCCAATTAATCAATGGCAAAAGGGTAAAGCTCCACACAGTACCTTCACAGCTATAGTGTTACAGCTGTTTTAAAACAAAGTTTCTCAAATTAATATAAACCATTTAACACATAGGCTCTACAACTGTCTGGTCAACTGGCCACTTTGTAATGATACTGAGACATAGTGATGCAATTCACACTGATGTTTATTCACCAGATGAGTGCACCCAGAGTGCACTGAATGTGGCCATATAAGGAAGTCAAAATGGCACCTCTATCAAGTATATTAATTCTGTTTAAGCAAAATTAAGCATGAGGGATCGGAGTCCAGCTCAGGGCTAGAATGAGTGCTCGAAGTGCTACCTAGAGCTGGCTGGGCTCACCACTAACTGATAACTGTTTGAACACCATGGATTCCTTTATCCTGGGCCTGCTTCCCTCATCATGTACAAGCCCCCCAAAAACATCACAGGCACTCTGGCTGGTTTCTAAAGAAACCACGAGATATGTGTATGGCTGTGAGCACTGGCTCTTTGCTAGAGGTTCAGCAGTAGCGCACAATGCTTGCTTCTTGGGGAGCAAGGGTCAGCTCTGGTGTGCACTCCCACTGACACTCGGTGTATACGTCTTCCAAAGATGGCAGGCGGGGTGGCCTCCAAGAATCGACGGCTTGGGCCATGTGTTTGGGAGGTATTAATCATATACTGGCTGTTCTGAGGGAGAGTATGGCTCTTAAGAGTTGCCATATTAAAGTAAAACAAAGTATATCTACTCATGATAATAGACTGCCCAAGTACTGCATTGTAAACATGCTTTAAGTAGACTAGCACACCTAATAGCTATTAAATAATCATGCAAGCTAGTGGTGAGAGCAAAATACTCCTAAGCCCTGATCGAGAATGTAAATGACACTTACTTCAAGGCAATGGCTGAAGGAGGCTCACCGAACAAGCTAGTAGCTGAATGGGCTGAGCAAAAACCCCTTTCTGTGTATTCTTATGGCGTTGATAACACGAGCGGTTGAAGCTAATAAAACTGCCTGTAGCCAGACCTAAAAACAATAAATAAATACTCCTAATGGAGTGTGATAGTAGAGAATGGCATGCTAGATTATAATATAATAATAGAAGGAGACCTTGTAATATTCTAAAATAGAAGATTTTAGGGATTTTTACATTTCAGAAGGTGATTTCAAAAATGTTACTATGTGTAACGTCCCTTTTCTGGGAAAAAGCACTTTATTGCAGGCAAGCTAGAAGAGAAAATTATCTGAATCTGGAGGAAGCACTAAAGGTACTACTCTAGTGTACTTGCAGTTGTCACGCTTGCAGGGTGGCAGACGGTATGGTGGTTGCTCAAAAACATAGTGGTAACTAAAAGTGTGTAACCACAGCTACAGTAGTAATGGTAGTATCTGTTTCACAAGACAATGGGGCCAATTTGTATTTTGGCAGACAGAGGTATTGCAGTCAGGGCAACGGAGTAATTTAATCCTTTGCCTTGACTGCACCTCCGCCCACCAAATCATGGAATGACTGCCAAGCTGGCAGTCATTTCTTATTGCATTGCCAGGAACCTTCGTCACAGTGGTTCCTGTCAATGGGTTTTGTTGTTTTGTGCAGGGCTCCATCAACATGCGGAGCACTGCACCTTTTTTTCTTTTTGAAAATACAAAAAAAAGTGACTCTCTCGCGTGGGAGTCATCTCCCCTGGAGAGGGGGGACAGTCCTTTTTTTTTACTGCCCCTTACCACTTGGGTTTGCCTGGCGGTGACGGGCAGTAAGAAATGGCTATATAAATAAACTGTGTGTGCTTCCTTCCTAACCATCCAGCCGGTACTACACCAGGGCACTCCTTGGAGTAGCTTTGTGCAATATAAGTGCCTAATCATATCATATCATGTATGTCCACCCATCCTAATTGGGTAGGCGGAAATATAGCTAATTCTCAGATGGCCCTTAATCCGTCGGGCCATTGGAGAAGTTTGGCCATGGCGGAGATGAAGTAGTATCCCCTGTGGTCAAACTATGGACCGCCCATATTTAAATTTGCCGGGCAGACCATAATGTTGATGGTAAGCACACTCCAGCGCTATTGCAATGGAGTATGCTTACCACCAACATTTAAATCGGACCCTAGGTCATTAAGAAGGAGGAAAGTGAATGCATCAAACCTTGAATCTATGAATCGATAATGGTGAAGTTACACAGAGACCACTGCAGCCGGTGGTGCATTAACCTGTTAAGCTACCTGACTAGAATAGTAACCTGTGAGTTCCAGGATACATGCAGATCTCAGCTGGTGGTGCATTAACTTAATTTAATCTATTACCAGGACTATAGCATGCGACCTGCTGAATGAATGAATAAATGAATGGATGAAGTGCTTCTACATCCCATGCTAACCTCAGTGACTCCAAGGGTCAGTTCACTTACCTCCTGTTCTGAGCTACAGGGACACAACAAACACCAGAGGCTTCCCTGCAACTGCCCAGCTGACCTGCTGCAACTGGTTCTACCTGGACCTGCCTGAGCACTGCTGTCATCTACTGGAGTGAGTTCCTGATCCCCAAGAGGTGCCTCCCCGGGTCCTGGACCCTTGGCTGGCATCAATTGAGTGCCTCCTGTGAAATCCTGAAGTTTTGAATTCTGGGCGCCGGAATTTGAGAAGGCAACATTTTCAGTGGGAATAACCTCATCCCTGCATCTTGCACGCACTCCATCACGGTTGGCCTGAACTTGTGACTTTGTCTCAGTCTAGCGTGACCAGATACCCAGAGTTAACGATTTGTGCTTCTTGGTCCTATTTTTACTTAACCCTTTAAAATTGCATATCTCCGGTTCTACTGATTGGACTTTTATTTTGGTCTCATTCATATTCATTCAAATGTACTCTATGTTTTAAAATTGATTTGGGATTTTTCTTGTGTTGTCTTTGTGTTTTATTACTGTTTGTGTGCTGCATAAATACTTAACACAATGCCTCTAAGTTAAACTTGGCTGCTGATGTGCCAGTCTACCATTTGTTTAAGCACAGGTGAATTTAGGGACTTTTTGTGGTTCACCCTGACAAGGATTGTGGTTGTTGCCTGAGTGGGGCTTCACCCCACCTCAACTGATAACACAATTTCTTACAACCCTCTTATCTACGCAAATTCGTAATATTGTTATCAGTATATTCGTCTAACCATCGTCTATGCGTTCACCCAAAAACTCATACACACACTCACACTTTTCAATCCATACACTCAATCGCTCACCCATTCATCGCCATTCACAACCTAAAACCATGCTGAGATTCTGAGAGAGTTTTGGGTGATATGAAGAGTGTGAATTAGTCCAGGGGTAAATTTAAATTACACTGGTGTAATTCACATAATTTCAGGAATTTAGTATAATGCTTGTTACTTGAAATTCTCAAAATTACTCCATTATGGCACATTGTGTAATTATGCAACAGTTCAAAGTAATAGCGCAGGAGCACAGGAACAACGTAAACAGCCAGAATGTGAGCGGCTGTTGCTCGTGTCAATTGTTTTTTAGCACAAAATACGAAATGTATCCAAAATGTTATGTAATTATACTAAAAGCAAATTACATACATTTCATACACCTCGAGTGTGAATATAGTATACAAATTCATGTAACATGAGATAGCTTAACATAAGATAAAATAACATAGCACACAATGCCTCTTCTACCACACTGCCCTCTTGAGTGCCTCAGCCTCACCGTTGTCCCCTCACATAATGGTTCTGCCCACATGCACTGTCTTAGCCCACTTCATCCATTCATTCATGCACTCATTCATCCCCCAACAATCCATCCATGCACACAATCACTCTCATGCATCCAACCGTTAATTCATTCTCACTTTCATTAATTCTATGTCAGGACCGGAGGCGAGGATTATGCTTTACTTTCTTTATTCCATTTCCAGCAGCAGCTTCAACTTTAAACAAAAAAACTAACATTCCCATAATGCATGCAGCAAGGGTCCTCTCCAATCCACCAATAGGCAGCCCACATGGTCTCCAAGGGTGTATACTTCCTGCGTGACCTCCTCTTTCTTTTCCTGCTTCCAGCAGATAAGTACACGTTTTCTCTCTCTCGCTTGTTACCACTGGAGATTTACAGTTTATTTTACTTAATTAGTCATACGCTTTAGCGCTGGTTTCCTATTGCTGTGGTGTTCTTGCTTTTAGCTTAATCGGGGCCGCGGGAGCATTTTGTTTGCTCCGCTCGCAGCCCCTCATTTGCCAGGCAGCGGCACCGGAATTCTAGGGGGCGCGTGTCTGCGTCTCATTGATCCGAGCCGTACTGTCCGGCGGGATCAACGAGTGCTCGACATTTTGCCCGCGCTTGCTGCCTGGATCTTGCCTGGAAGCCCTGATGCCAGCGAAGTCGCGGGTCTGTATTAAACTTTTGCCTCAGTTGGACGCCCGCTCGGCGGGTCTGTAACTGTCAACGCACGGTACACGCAAGTGCTATTTGATTTACGAGGCTATTGGGGGCGGGCCCAAGCGTGAGAGACACCCGGGGCTATCAAGGGTGAGTCGCTCCTAGCGGATGGTGGAATCCGACTAGCTCTATTGAGAGCTCAAAGCCAGTGACTTCAGTCACGCCACGACTGGCCATAGGCTAATTTGTTACCAGTTTAGCGCATAGAGCACTTGAGTAAGCAGTTAGGCTGGGTTTGACCCCCCTTTATATCGCATAGAGCGCTTGAACATACAGTTGCATAACTTTGCCCAGCTGCAGGGGTGGTCGCTTTCATCGTCATAGAGGAAGACTACAAAGAGGAGGAGTCTCTGCAGGTTCTCCCCCTTGACGATGAGTTTTGCGATGCGGTGGACGCTTCCATCCACCAAGCAGTGGCAGCTGCCATGGGCCCTTTTGAACGCCGCATAATGCAGTTTGCATACGTGTGCCAGGCTGATCAGTCCCAATGTGCCCAGAAGCGCGAAATCGCCTCAGGTATGGATATGGCGGCCTTTGAGCACCTAAAGAGGGCTTTCTTGACCAGAGCAAATGCAGGTCTGCAGAATTCCGCCCTAGAGACCCCAGAAGCTCCCAGCCCGCAGGAAGATGGAGAGGAATCCTTGGGGGAGTCCGCGGATGAGGCAGGTCCCTCCAGGCCCTGGCACCCTATTGGGTCACCCTCCTTAGACACACCCAAAGGCTCAGAGGAGCTCTCTGACATGTTGGTTTCCGAGTATCTCGTACATCCCCGGTCCTCGGAATGGCCACCCTCCCCCAAGGTCTCAGCATTTGTAGCTGGGCGTCTCTGCAAGCCTCTTGAGAAGGAGGTGAGAGCTTGCCTCAGAGCGGAATGCCCCCACCCCGCTCTACCGGGCAAGGTGGCACTAACGCCAGAGGTGGACCCTAAAATGGCCACTTTCCTTCAGAAGTATATACGGGACCCAAAAAAGGGGATTGATAGATCGTGGAGGTCCTGCCAAGATAAATTATTGGATGTTTCAGGACCCATTACTAAAATCCTGGAGTTTACAGAAGAGGCCAAGCTGGCTGGCACTCCACTTTCACTGGAAAGGATCTCAAACTGGGCGCAACGCGCAATAGTGTTCTTAGGTAACGCCAACTGTGCCCTCTCTACAGAGAGGCGCCGTTCTTTTCTCCTCAAAGTTGATCCCAAACTAGGGGATTTGGCTTCCTCTGAAGCAGGCACAGTGGCACAAGGCGGGCTCTTTGGGGACCCGTTTATCAAAGAGCTAACTAAGTTTGGTGCCACTTTTACATCTTTAGAAAAGGCGCAGGCCTCCATTAAAAAAGTCTTTCACCCTAGAATTTTTGTCGGGGCCGGCAGTGGCAGAGGGCGCTCGGCCGGTCGCTTCTATACCCAAGGCCCTCAAAGAGGCGGCAAAAAAGCCCAAGATGCAGGCAGACAGGAATTCTTCCAGTCAAGAAAAGGTTACCAAGGCCGCGGTGGCAGAGGAGCAGCCAGAGGCCAACCCCTGGCCACATCAGGTGAGCCTTTCCCCCTTTCCTCATTTAAAGGTGGGAGGCAGGTTGGCGGTCTTCGAGCATAATTGGAGATCTATCACCTCCGACGCATGGTTGTTGCAGACCATTCAAGGTTTTCAGATAGATTTCTATGGCTCTCCCGTTCAGGAGTTTCACCCCCATCCGCTGGTTTTTGCACAAGATCAGGTTACCCTCATAGAGCAGGAAGTAGCGGATCTGCTGCAAAAAGGAGCAATAGTACCAGCATGTCTCCAACCAAGGGGCCTCCTCAGCAATATTTTTCTAGTGGACAAAACAGACGTCGGACAGAGACCGGTTATAAACTTAAGAGAATTCAACTAGTGGTTGGTTTATCGCCACTTCAAGATGGAGGGCACCTCCTTCAACCCAGCGATTGGATGGCCAGGTTGGATTTGAAGGACGCGTATTTGGTGCTCCCTTTTTTTCCCCCGCACGGTCGGTTCCTGCAGTTTCAGTGGAAGGAGCAGGTGTACAAGTTCGTATCCCTCCCCTTCGGCCTTTCTTCGGCCCGTGGTGTTTCACCAAGGTCCTCAAGCCTGTGGTGGAGACATTACGAGCAAAGGGCAATCGTCTCATCATATACCTAGAAAACAGTCTGCTTTTGGAGCAGTGCCCGCTCCGCCTCCTTCACCTATTGCAAGAGACGGTAGACCTTCTCCAGAACCTGGGGTTTGTGATCAACGCCAAGAAGTCGGTATTAAAACCTTCCAGGCAGGTGACCTTCCTAGGATTTGTCATAGATTCAGTAGCCTGCATCCTGAGTCTACCAGCGAGGAAGATGACCAAGATTCGCAGGGAACTCAGGAGAATGCTAACACGTCCCTCCACCTCATTGAGGCAGATAGCGAGGTTGGTAGGCCTTCTGGCCTCGTCTATCCAGGCAATATTCCCAGGACCGCTCCACTACAGAGCTTTACAACGCCTGAAGGCCTCTCATCTGCGCAGAGGATTGCAGTATTCGGATCAGGTGCCGGTTACAGAGGAGGTGCGCACGGAGATGAGATGATGGCTGGAGCACATGGAAGCCTGGAACGGCAGAGCCATCTTCGGCTGCTATCTGGACTTAGTGATAGGGTCCGACGCCAGCAAGTCTGGGTGGGGGGCTCGATGTGGTGACTCCTTTACAGGAGGACAGTGGTCTGCCGCAGAAAGCAACCTCCATATCAACTGCCTAAGGCTGATGGCGGGTTCCTTCGCAATCCAGTGTTGGACGAACGACAAAGGACAGAATAGCTTGCAATGTCCTCCTGAAGATGGACAATGTCTCGGCGGTCCGTTACATCAATCATCTGGGGGAACGAAGTCCAAGGCTCTGGCGGATCTGGCCAAGGACCTTTGGACATTTTGTCTCTCCCACAATATTTCAGTGACAGCGGAGTATCTCCCAGGAGCTTCCAATGTGGTGGCAGACTGGTGCTCCAGGAGCTGGTCAGACATGAGCCTGTGGCAACTACACCCACCGGTATTTCAGAGACTCCACCTTGTGTGGGGCCCGGTCTCAATAGATCTTTTTGCGTCTCGTCTGGATCACCAACTGCCGAGGTTTTTCAGCTAGAAGCCAGACCCCAAGCAAGCGCTACAGATCAGCATGGTCCAGATGGGTTGTTGGTGTGTTCGGAATGACCAAGATCCCATGGGGTGCGAAGTGGTAGCTATCATGAATTTCCTAGCCTCCTTGGCGGCCCAAGGATTTGCGTACCGTACTATTAACTCTTACCGGTCGGCAATCTCAGCGGGCCATGTGCCCATTCAGGGGGCCCCCTCGCCTCAGATGGTTTGCAAGTTGATGCGAGGAATTCGTCTCACGTTGCCTCCAGAGCCCAGGTACTCATCATTATGGGACATCAATAAGGTTCTACACCTGTTCCAATCTTGCCAGCCAAACAAGTATTTGTCTCGTAAGGAATTGTCTGCTAAGTTGGCCATGCTACTGTGCCGGGTGTCATGCCGACGAGTGTCTGATGTTAGAGCCCTAGACATCTTGGGAAGGGTGTTCACCCCACAGGGGGTCACCTTCCATATTGTTCGCAGAACCAAAACAGACTCCAGAATGGTGTCATATCTAGCTTTTGACAATTCGCCTAAATTGTGCGTAGTCCGATGTCTCAAAGAATATGAGAGTATGACGGAAGAAACCCGTCCACCAGGGTAACGCCAGTTACTAATCTCCCTAAGGAAGCTTTTCAAAGCGGGTACCCCACCAACCATTGCCCATTGGATCAGATGGGTGAAGCAAGAGGCGGGTAGAAATGTCTCGCAGTTTGGCGCCCATTCAGTGAGGGGCGCAATGGCTTCGAAGGCCTTTTCTCTGGGGGCCAGACTCGAAGATATCATAAACGCCGCAGACTGGTCATCAGACTCTATGTTCAAGAGATTCTTTTTCAAACCAGTCGTAGACATGGCGTCGTTGGTGGTGGATAAGCTTTGAACAAGCATGATCCTCGCCTCCGGTCCTGACATACAATGAAAAATTTCCTAGTAATGATGACGGAAAGTTTGAAATTCTATTAAGGACGCGGAGGCGAGGATTATTCGCGCCCGAGGCTCGGAGAGACCTGATCCCAACCCGGAAACATTCAGGCTTATGGACATCAAGGCGGAACGGCTCGTATGGTATAAGTATGTGGTTTTTTGGAAGAATGTCTCCTTTTTCTAGTAGTGACAGCCATAAAGGGGTAGATGAAGAGTGTTTACATTGTCATGCATACTGTGATTTTATTGCATTATGGTCTTGTGATACTTACCTAGATTTACAAGGAATCGGAGTCATTGGTCTGTTTTGGCTTCTTTCAGGTTCTGAGAGTTCCAAGGCCGAATAACAAGACTCGAGCATGAAGAGGTCGCAGTCAAGAAAGAGGAGGTCACGCAGGAAGCATACACCCTTGGAGACCATGTGGACTGCCTATTGGTGGATTGGAGAGGACCCTTGCTGCATGCATTATGGGAATGTTAGTTTTTTTGTTTAAAGTTGAAGCTGCTGCTGGAAAATGAATAAAGAAGGTAAAGCATAATCTCGCCTCCGCGTCCATAATAGAAATGAAACTTTCCGTCATGATTACTAGGAAATTTTTCATTCACTGATCTACTCACACAATCAGCGATCTACTCACACAACCAATGAAGATGCACTTACAGAAGTCAGACTTATTGACATCACTGAATAGCTAAGAGGCAAGGAAAAGTAAGGGCCGGGGCTTAAAGAGAAGATGCACAGCATTGCACAAACAAATACAATAGTCTGGAATCATATGCAGAGAGGGAGTGGGGAATCTTCAGGCTCACCTTACCTTCCCAATGTCATTCTTGTGGCAGTGGTGGGCGAGAGAGAGTACAAGAGATGAAAGTATGGACATTGAAGGGATGTGTGCCCATAATGTTTGTACTTCGGCGATGGCCAGCAGGTTTTTGGGGCTCAACCCAAGACCTCTATGGTATGCTACCACAGCCGCCTGCATCCTTTGTATCAGTACATGTAATCCACCTTGAACATAATTTGCTTGAAAAAAAATTGTATTGTACATTTTACCGTATATTTCAAAATATAAATGCATTTCCTTCCTTTCTCCTCCTGCTTTGAACACTGACACCTGATCCAGCGCTAACAATAAAAATTATTCTCCTATATGCTTCGGACATCCAGGTGCAACTATTCCTCCAACACACAAACTATATCCATATGACGGTGGGGCCCATAACACCGCACATACATTCACTTACTCATTTATTCCCTGGATTTCCTCCGTCCTTAACCTAGGAGAAAACGATTCGCTGGAAAGAGACGGGATACCTCTTTAACATGACATAATGTTTCTCATTTGCTTTTAAGGTATTCCGCTCATTGGTCGATGGACCAACTAGTAGGAATCAGTTGATGGTGATTAAGACCAGCTCAATCACAATAAACTCTTTATCAATTTACCTTAATCATTGAGCTAAAGAATCACTGAGTCATTTGTTTAAAGAATAATAAAGTTTATATAAAGTTTTGATGCAAGAAATGAGGTTAAGCTTATTATTCAGATTATTACATTTATCATCAATATAAGAATAAATTGAAATTGCAATGCATATCTATTAGACGGAAAAATAAGGTTATCATAGTAAGAACTCTAAAAGATCAATCTATCTGTCTTGGAAAAATCTAATAGTTCTAAATGAAAAATCTATCAGGAAAAAAGTTCTCCTAAAGCAGCATCTTATACTCAACTGGAAAATAAAAATAGCAGCAGCAGCATCAGCTCGTCAGCATCAGCAACCGCAACTTCTCCCATCTACAGCATCTAACTTCTCCAGCATCTCACTCTCCAGCAACTCACTCTCCAGCAACTAACTCTCCAGCAACTAACTCCTCCCACCAAGAGTAGGTCTTCTTATACCCTAATTCTAGCTTACTGAATAAAATGTTGCATCTTCATGGCGTGATTCTTTCTCATTGGTCCACTCAGGCCCATATACATTTTAATCAAACTTCCTTGTCTTAACCAGTTCCTTGTGGAATGTCCATGCTTGCATCGTTTCCCACAGTTCATGACATTGCTCATCCGTTTCGATCAGTCCAATTTGTATCTTTTTCTGCTACTTTTTATATTTAACAGTTCCGTCCATTTATTCAGTTTGACTTCTCACGCTTCTTGCTGATCATCTTGGCACACATCTGCTCAGAAAGGTCACAATAGCCTTGACCATACTTCCGTCTTAGCCTCTCAGCACGAACACGTGATCATCCTTTTCCCCAGCCTTTCTCCTCTACCACATGGTTTCCTGCTCATGCGTACTCTAGCAAATGGCGGCCATTTTATATCGCTGCTCAACAGGCCTAAGCGCACTATTTTCAAAGATAAACAAAATATTGTTAAAATAAAGAATATAAACCCTTTCGTTTCCCTCCCGTCGTTCTACGTACCCCAATTAGGTATTACCTAGCAAAAAGCAACATATAAAGCCGTCCCTTACTTACCATCGCTTTATTTTGCAACCACACGTTTTATTTAAAAAGCACAGATCATGCATTTATTATTTAATTAGTACGCAAATATTATGTTAGACACGTAAACAATTATAAGTTGATTATTTTGCACAAAAAATAGCGTGTTACCTTTAACCCTTTACATGTAACATACATTGTTGGTTATTTACTTAAACGAACATGTTTATTAATTATTTTACGAAAATTATTAGGATGTTAAAAATTTTTCATTTACCCTGCTCCATCAACTCCCCCTTTGGTGATTTTTAATATCACCACAAAACCCAAGTTATACAATTTTCTCAGACAGCATATATCTTTTATCCGTTTGCTTTTGTTAGTTTACACAACTGTATCCCTTTCAACTTGTCTCTTCGTCTTCTTGTACATGTTCTCTTTTATTTCTTCTAACTCTATTTCACCCATTTCTCTCTCTCTCTCCTTGTTTATCATGTTTTCTTTTTCTATTTTATTTTGTCTTCTCCTTCTCTTTATACATGTGATTACAAGCTTCAGTATTAATATTATTAATATTATCATGGTTGCCATTATTATAACTTTCCCTATTATTAATCCACTCATTCTTGTTAACCAATTTATTACTGAAGAAAACCCTTTACCAAGTTTTCCAAAAGCACTTTCAACCTCCAGTGGAACAAGTTCTTTGTGCAAACTTGTAATATTTGAAATATACTTCTGTATATTTTCACTTTTATCTGGAATGTAAGTGCAACAATGTTGGACTTTCAGCATTCCACAGACTCCGCCCTCTTTTGCCAAAAGAATGTCAAGGGCAAGTCGATTTTGCATCACCATAGCTCTCATGGCAACCATCTCGGTATTTACCATCAAGAACCCTCCAGCAGTATCTGTAGATAAACGATCTACCACTCTGGATAATTTCCGAATTCTAAATGCATTCAAAGATATTCCCACTGCTGGTATCAATGCGCCAAAAATATCACCTACTATTTCTGAAAAACTTTCCTTTTTCTACGTGTAAAGGTGTTTATCATTCTGTGTGTTCCTTTTTCTTTTCTGTCCATATGGAAAATCTTAGGAAAAACCAGGCCTAAATAACATGACCCATACCAATGGTCCGGTAACCTGTAATAAGCCCTATTACCGCAAACATAATAGATCCCTGGAAATATTGGATCTTTTCCCCCTTTGAATCCCCATCCACCTAAAATTTGATAATTGTCATGGCAAATACTGGAACCCACAAAATAATTGTCATATCTAGTCTTATTTCTTCTAATGCACAACCTTCCCTGTTGGGGCCAATCCAGAGTCATAGCTGCATTTGTCTTTTTCTTGTCATGATTGTCTTCCTCAAACGCCCAAAGAGGTGTTTTTGTCTCTTCTATCACTTTTCTTTGAAATTTCACTCTTCTCTCTTCAACCATCTCTAAAAAAACTTTTTCTTCCTTCTTTAACTCACAGGTAAGGTTGTACCTAATTATATTATCTAATGTTAAAATCTTATCTTCTAGAAAATATTCACCAAACGTTTTTCCCTCTTTTATTTTGTTTAGCTCGGGAACTCCAGAAACTTTCGCAAAAATCTTATCTATGTCAGTGTAATAATATTCTAATCTACCTGTTTTATAAAATAAACTTGCTAAGACACTACATGTTATTCCATACATCAAAGGGAGGTGATGATAAGTCACACCCTCTGCTACAGATGCAGGCAACTGCATACAAACATAGCAATCTCTTACATCCATTGTTTCGACATACTCATATAATAATTTAGTAAAAACATTTTTAGAAAAATCTGTTATTGATTTGTCCTTTTGTAATTCTGCACTACTTTTTAATATAACTGGTTCTTGAGTGTTAGCTCCCTTTTCTTTCTCGGTGTTATTAGAAGTTTCTACTACAGCTAAACTAATTGGAATAGTGATTGCTAAAACCACCCATGCTGTCATTAATAATCCTGTACAAAAGCAGCACATCTTACACCATCTACTTAAAAACTCACATTTACATTTTCTATCTCTAGTATTCTCCATTTTGTTTTATAACCTTATTTATTTGTTTTCCAGAAAATTGTACACTACACCTCAGGAATGACTTATTTGCCACTCTGTGCTCCAATGTTTTGTCTTTGCTTGGTACTTTCTTTTAATTCTTTTTCAGAATTCTTTCTTTGTCATATCCGGTAGAAATTCGTCAGATCCAGTGTTTTGTCAAGTCCGGTAGAAACTGTTTAAACTTCTTCAGGTTTGTTGCACCTCACCTTCACCCATTAGGTTTCTTTGTTCTGGGTTCTCGTGAGTGTTCTTTTCTTCTTTGTTATCAGTCAAAGCAAGATACAACCATTCAGGCGATCTATACTTCGGATTTACCTTCTTTACTCTTTTCGTTTTCTGCAAGTGTTTTCCACCTTGTTTTTCTTGCTCTTTCTGACTTATTTCATTCACTTGTTCAGCACTTTTCCCATCTAACCTTATGATTCTGTATCTTAATTTTTTTACTTCATTGGGCCAATTGTCTCCTTTTCTTGGCCTTTTTGCCTCACTTCCTTTTTCCTCTCTTTCTGTTTTCCAATTTCTTTTTCTTGACTCTAGTTTTTGCTTTATTTCTTCTCCGCTTTCTTCAGACTCTGTTTCAATTCTTTCGTTATTGTCTCTTATTTTGAAACTTATAATTTCATTTTCTTCCTCTACTTGTGGTTCTTTTCTTATCTTCCTTCGTTCACCTATTTCTGTCCCTCCTCGAGGTTCTTCCGAATTTGTGTCAGTCTCTCTATCTGCTTCTAAATTTCCCTGTTCTCGTGTTTGACTATCTGTCCCTATTGCTCCTCGGGGATCTTCCGATTTTTCTAGCTTTTTGTTTGAAACTCTCCCTTCTTCATCTATTAATATTATCTCCGAAGGATTTTCACCACAACTTGTACTTGGTTGTTCACTGTTACTATCTTCTGGCTCAGTTTCTTCTCTTATGCTTTCAAATTTCCAATTTCTTCACAATCCGAATGATCTGTATCAGATTCTGAAATGGTATCTGATATTTCCAGATGTCGACTTACAGGTCGATCTTCAAGTTCTGGAACTTCAGCTATTTCCTCTACTTGTTCTGTCGTTGCACTTGTAGTTGGGTCTTCCAGATGTCGACTTACAGGTCGATCTTCAGGTTCTGGCACCCTGATTGTTTCCTCTTCTGCTTCTGATGCTGAACTGTTATCCAATACTTCCAGATGTCGACTCACATGTCGATCTTCAGGTTCTGGAACTCTGATGGTGTGACTGGCATGCACCCAGTGTTTCACTCCTGCACACTTGACTGCAGTGGTTGTCACCAGGATCACTTGTCGTGGTTCGTCCCAGCGAGGAACCAAACAGTTTCTTCTCCTGTGGACTTTTATGCGGACCCAATCTCCTGGATTCAAGTCGTGAGCTGGTTTTCTTTCAAGAGTGGTCGCATCCGGTCCAACCTGATGAAACACAGAACGCACCACATCAGCCAATACTTTGCAATAATCCAGCACTAGATCATCAGTTATAGTCAGTAGTTTGTTAACAGGTACTTGTGCTTGTCTCATTGCTCGTCCCATAATTATTTCATGGGGACTGAGTCCAGTTTTCCTTTCCGGAATACTTCTGATTGTCATTAAAACTAATGGCAAGGCATCTGGCCATTTGAGTCCTGTAGCTTGACACATTTTTCCTAACCTGTTCTTAATTGTTCCATTCACTTGCTCTACGATTCCAGAAGCCTGTGGTCTGTATGCACAATGCAGTTTCTGTTTAATACTGAGTGCTTCACAAATCAGTTTAACTAATTCATTTTGGAAATGTGTTCCTCTATCTGTTTCAATCGTGACTGGAAAACCATACCTCGGAATGAATTCTCGCAGCATAAGTTTTGCTACCGTTATTCCATCATTCCTTCTGGTTGGGTATGCTTCCACCCAATGGGAAAACAAACAGACGACCACTAGGACATACCTTAGTCTGTTGCAAGGTGGCATTTCAATAAAATCCATTTGCATTCTAGTGAAAGGACCTCCTTCTCGTCCTATTGTTCCTAGACTCACTACTGTCTTCCTTCCTGGATTTAACTGTTGACAAATAAGACATCTCTGACAAAGACTCTCAGCTATGGCTCTGAATTTTGGATTATACCATGTTTGTCTAAAAAGTCTGATCATTGAATCTCTCCCAATATGGGCTTGTCCATGGTACATCCGTGCCATGTCAGAAATCATGCTATCAGGCATAACTGGTCTTTCATCTCTGTAAACCCAAACATCATTTTCTTCATGTTTTCTACATCCTGCTTTTATCCACGTATCTTTTTCCTCATCATCTGCAGCTTCCTGTAATGTCTCACCTCATCCCATGTCTCAACAGGGTTAGTAAAAAGCAAAGGACAAGAAATATGCTCTCTTTCTCGACTTTTGTTTAAAGAAACCACATTCTTTGCACAGTACTGTGCAATCTCGTCAACATATTTATTACCAACAGTTATGTAGTCTTCCCCATTTTTATGTGCATTGCACTTCACAACAGCAATCTGTTTAGGCAGCTGTATCGCCTCAAGCAACTTTTTCACAAAATCTCCATTTCTAATTGGCGTTCCTGCAGACGTCAAGAAACCTCTTTGTGACCAAATCTGACCAAAATCATGCACCACCCCAAGGCCGTACTGGCTATCTGTCACAATCATAACCCGTACATTTCTTCCCAACTTGCATGCTTGAATCAGAGCTACTAGTTCTGCGACTTGGGCAGACCGTACCCCTTTCAGACAAGATGCTTCCATTACAGTGGCTACTGTGCAAACCGCATATGCTGCACTTAGAACTCCATCATTCATTCTCAAGCATGAGCCATCCACAAACAGAATATAATCTGATTCCTTTAAAGGCTCATCACGTATGTCTGATCTTGGTTTTGTACAATATTCAAGCACATTCAGACAATCGTGATCTACTTCATCCATTTCAATTATACTTTCTTCATCTGGTAAAGATGTCGAAGGATTCACATTCATACATCTGTCAATGGTCACATTATCTGCACTCAAAATTACTTTTTCATACCTAGTCAGCCGACTATGTGTCATGTATTGGGTTTTCGTTCTTGTCAAGAGAATTTCCACAGAATGGGGAACATATACTCTCAGTGGATATCCCATCACTATGCCTTCACTCTGTTCCAGACTCACACAAGTAGCAGCAACTGCTTTCAAACATCCAGGCAACGCTTTCGCTACAGGGTCTAAAACAGCTGAAAAATATGCAATTGGTCTTTTCATAGTTCCATGTCTCTGTACCAAAACTGAAAATACACATCCATCTCTTTCACTGCAATACAGCTCAAAATCTTTCTCATAGTCAGGCATTCCTAATGCTGGAGCCTCACACAATTTCTTTTTCAGCTCTCTGAATGCTTTCATTTCTTCATCATTCATTTCAAATGGATCTTTAACATCCTTCTTTGTCAGTTTTTGCAACGGTTTTGCAATCAGCGAAAAACCGCTTATCCATTGTCGACAATATCCAACCATTACCAAAAACATTCTTACCTCTCTTTGCGTCATTGGAGCTCTCATTCCTTGAATCATTTTTATCCTTTCAGTCGTTACCTTTCGCACTCCTTTCTCAATTTTATGCCCTAAATACTGGACTTCTTGTTGACAAAACTGCAATTTTGATGGGGACACTTTATGTCCTCTTTTTGCTAAATGATTCAGCAAAGCAATTGTATCATTGACACATGCTTCCTTTGTTTTTGATGCCACCAGTAGGTCATCAATATACTGAAACATCACTGACTTTTCTGGCATTTTTAAATCTTCCAACGATTTCTTTAGAATCTGATTAAAGATTGAGGGACTTTCTGTGTACCCTTGAGGAATTCGGCACCATGCCAAAATACGCTCTCCAAACCTAAACGCAAATAATGGCTGGCTATCTGGATGTAATGGAATAGAGAAAAATGCATGACATAAATCAATTACTGTGTACCATTCTGCTTCACGTGGAATCTGGTATAGAATCACAGCAGGGTTTGGTACTATTGGGCAACAAGGCACAACAATTTTGTTTACCTTCCTCAAATCCTGTACAATTCTATATGTTCCGTTTGGCTTTTTCAGTCCCATTATTGGCGAATTACATGGACTGCTCATAATTTCTTTTAAAATCCCTTGTTCAATCATTTTATTTATTACTGGCGTTATTCCTTCAATTATTTCTGGTGTCAATTTATACTGAGGCGTATTTGGGTAACTCGTTCCTTCTTTCACTGTTATTTTAACGGGATCTACTTCTTTCATTAATCCTACATCTTCTCCTGTAAAGTCCCACACTTCTTCTTTCACTGTCTTTTTCAATTCAATTGGGATTTTCTCTGCATCAAATACAGGAAACAAATCATTTACTTCTGGTTCTAAATTCACCATTGTCATTTTATACAGCACATCTTCATCTGGGGTCTGAAATGCAATTCCGTCTGGAGTACAATAGATAGTGCAATTCATCTTGCACAATAAATCGCGTCCTAAAAGGTTCACGGGACTACAATCGCATACCACAAATCGGTGCATTTCACTAAATGGACCAATTCTTACCTCCACTAATTTAGTAAGAGCGTCTTAATTTGCTGATTTGAAACTCCAACTACTTGGATATGTTCACCTGAGAGAGGAAGGTTTGGAATTTCCACTGACCTAACAGTAGAACGGGTAGCTCCAGTGTCAACAAGGAATGTTACATTTGCACCATTCACTTCTCCATCCACAAATGGACCAGACTGATCTACCTCTAGAGTTGCGCCAAGCACGCACTCTTCCCCCTCTCCTAGGCACCGTCAGAAACTTTCATCCGTGTCATCCTCATCCTGTCGTAACCAATATTGAGAAATTGCAGCTGCACGCGGCAACTGTGTTACCTGTTCTCCTCCGTAGAATCCTGTTTCTGCACTGTATTTCTGTTGGTTAACACTCTTGGGAAGTGGTGGTTGTGGCACCTGACCTTGTTGAGTAACTACCTCACTCTGCACCTGTGAATTTAATGATTGATTTTCCACATTAGGTTTTGGAGGAAATTTACACTCGTTTCTCCAATGTCCTAGCTTTCGCAGTTGTGGCATGGCCACTTTTTCTTTGCCTCATCTATGCTCATTTGTCCTTTTCCTTTACCTATATTAGGTCGAGATCTACCCTGTCCTGTTTCATTACCGGTATTACTCAATTGAGCTTCTTGCTTCTCTGCAACTTTCACCTGTGCCCACATGGCCTTTTCTTTCAATTTTCGCTGTCTACTCTCAATATCATCACTGCAATACTTAGCATATCTCAAAACCTCGTCAACTGTGCTATTCTGCCAACAAATCATATGCTGCTTAATCATTTCACTTATCTCTGGTTTCAATCCATACACAAATCTATATACAAAATGACTCATATCCTTCTCATTTAGTGTCTCATAACCACTATACTGTTTGAAAACCAACAACAGCCTTTCGTAATAAGCATGCACTGATTCTTTACTTTCCTGTGTTGTTCTGTCTATTTTTACCCAATCTGTTTCTTTAGGTGGAATCTTGTTCTTCAAAAAGGTAATTACTTGGTCATACTTCCTCATCACTTCTGGTCCTGGCGCTCCTGTTTTAGCGTCCCTTGGATATTCTACAGTTGGCCAATCAATACTAATCTTACATTCTGTCCACAAATCAGCTGGCACTACTATATCAAACAATCCATTCAAGTCTATCCAGAACACCTTTGACATCTTAACAAATCTTTCCACTTGTCTGTACCATTCTACTGGCTTCTCTCTCAACTTTGGGAAGTCATTTGTAAATGACAGTATATCCTGTCTAGTCCATGGAACATGCACATAACTACCACCTGGAGTTTCTCTCATCGGGTACTCCTTACAACTGGTTCCTTATCTGTCACTGCAAAAGCCAAAGATGCTTTATCTGTTGTTTTCTCATTCTTTTTCGTCCATCTATTTCTCCATCTATCCACATCACCCCATTTTCTCAGTAAAACAATTAACTCCTTTATTTGGGTCAGTCTTCCTGATGTGTTCAGATTCTCTATATCTTTTTCACAAAAATCTACTCTGTATGGTTTCTGCAACGTTCTCACTTTTACAAACTCTACTCCTAGTTCACTTGCTGTCTCTTCCAATTTGTCATGTAAATTCCTAGCTCTCCATGTAAGACTTTTGCACAAAAACATGATTTCATCATCCTGATAATTTTTTTATTTTTCTGTACCAATTGTTCCTAGAATCAATTCTTCCATGTCTATTTTTAACCTAATTACATCTAATGGTTTTACTTCTGTTTCTTTTGTTTTTAGCGCTTTCATCCATTCATTTAACTCATCTGGAGTCGGACCTACAGGCGTACTATTTAATTCTATCCAATTGTTATTTCTTTCTGGTGTCCCTGATGCAGACTCCGTCACCATAGGTATTCTCCTAACCTCATTCTCATTTATCGTCAAATTAGTAGGTGGACTTGGTCTATAGGTACTAACCAAATGGTGTGCACCTTCATTGTTCAGTTCCATCCCTTCTCTTTTTCTTTGCAAATGTGAATTCATGGGAATCACTAAAGAACGTTCATCAATTTTCTGATTTTTAAAAATTGGCATTACTGGACCTATCATTACTGGTACAGTTACAGCTTACATATTCTTTGTCAATGCTCTTATTTTCTCAGTCAATTCTCTTGTGGTTTTTGCTAATTCAGTTGCATTGTCACTTTCTATCTCTTCATTTTGTGAAGTTTTTAATTGATCTTGTGACCTATTTGTCTCATCTCTTCGTTCGGGATTTTTATTCCTCCCAGTTTCCATTGGCGATGCATTAGGTGTCACCACCGCAGAAGTCTGTTGGTATGGAGGTGGGTTTCTGTTTAAAATATCTTCCAGCAATTCGTCATCCGTTTCACTACCACCATACACATACTTTTCTATCACTACATGTTTCTTTTTCTCCGTACACTTTCTCTTTGCTTCTTCCTCAACTGTAAAAGCTGGAAACAAACCTCCTGTCATATTAGCACATCTCCTCCGCTTTATTCTGTCCTCATGATTTACTCCCCATAACCTTCCAGGCACAAACTCATGATTCTTTAATCCTCTCGTTCATACATCTCATCTTCCCATTCCGTTAAAGCTTCAAACTGTGTCGGTCTAGGTCTAGGTTCTAACATTGCCATCTTTTCTCTCAAGTTTCGTAGTACAGCTACATTAAATGAACCATTTTCAGGGAAAGCCAATGCTCCATCATTCTTGGTATATTTTGTCCAATTTTTTAACCATATGCATGTATGATATCCATATTTCAGCATCATATGCGAAGCTGGTGATTTCGGCGGAGGAATTATTTGTCCCTCTCTAGTCATTACCTTTTAGTCTTTCTTAAAGAAATTCTTAACTTTCGACATCCATGACGTTTTCTCTCTACCATACTCATAATACGACATGATTCACAATCTCTTTTCTCCTCAAACGATCCGCAATTCAACACTGTTCTGTATGCGTTATTCCAACCAATACTAGCGCGACTCACACCAACACTCCAATCACAAACTTTCACGTCACTAGGTTATTTGACCAATCCTGTCGCGATTCACACCAAAGCTCCAATCAGAGCAATTTCTGTCTACCGCGCACTGACCAATCTCAGCGCGGCTTTTGTCTACGTCAGTTCTGCTCCTGTTTCCGTGTGCCTAACGCACTGTCCAATCCCAGCGCGACTCTTGTCTACGTCACTTCTGCTCTTGACCCCTCCTTTACAAAATGTATCGGCAATTTCTTTTTCAACAATTCTTCGTTAGTTACAACACTTAAAACACATTTCCATTGTCTGATTCGCTAAACCAAAGAGATAGCTTTGACCATTTACACAAGAACTCTGTATTTTCCAGTAGGCAGCGCTTACCACAGAATTTTCAGTTTCGCCGATAAAGTAGCACTTCCCTCTACCTTATCCTTCTATCAAGCAAGCGGTAAACCCGTTTCTCTGGGGATAAAACACATGTGGAGACTATACTGCTCCTGAGAATTAAGGCCAGAGTTTCACAAGGAAACCGATCACTATTTCACTTACACACCTTTTATACGGAAAATGTCCCTATCATAACACAACCTGTGTTATTACCAATATGAACTCAGACAATGCACCATTCCATGTGACTTCTCTTGCCACACGTGTTCCACTTCCTACTTCCCGGAAGCGTGAAAACTTACATATAACATAACGTGACTCAACATAAAGTGTTAGACATGAATAATCAATCATCACTAATCAATAATCAATAATCACCAAACTAATCTATAGTAACCATAACTCTGCTACCAAGAAATCTGATCCAGCGCTAACAATAAAAATTATTCTCCTATATGCTTCGGTCATCCAGGTGCAACTATTCCTCCAACACACAAACTATATCCATATGACGGTGGGGCCCATAACACCGCACATACATTCACTTACTCATTTATTCCCTGGATTTCCTCGGTCCTTAACCTAGGAGAAAACGATTCGCTGGAAAGAGACGGGATACCTCTTTAACATGACATAATGTTTCTCATTTGCTTTTAAGGTATTCCGCTCATTGGTCGATGGACCAACTAGTAGGAATCAGTTGATGGTGATTAAGACCAGCTCAATCACAATAAACTCTTTATCAATTTACCTTAATCATTGAGCTAAAGAATCACTGAGTCATTTGTTTAAAGAATAATAAAGTTTATATAAAGTTTTGATGCAAGAAATGAGGTTAAGCTTATTATTCAGATTATTACATTTATCATCAATATAAGAATAAATTGAAATTGCAATGCATATCTATTAGACGGAAAAATAAGGTTATCATAGTAAGAACTCTAAAAGATCAATCTATCTGTCTTGGAAAAATCTAATAGTTCTAAATGAAAAATCTATCAGGAAAAAGTTCTCCTAAAGCAGCATCTTATACTCAACTGGAAAATAAAAATAGCAGCAGCAGCATCAGCTCGTCAGCATCAGCAACCGCAACTTCTCCCATCCACAGCATCTAACTTCTCCAGCATCTCACTCTCCAGCAACTCACTCTCCAGCAACTAACTCTCCAGCAACTAACTCCTCCCACCAAGAGTAGGTCTTCTTATACCCTAATTCTAGCTTACTGAATAAAATGTTGCATCTTCATGGCGTGATTCTTTCTCATTGGTCCACTCAGGCCCATATACATTTTAATCAAACTTCCTTGTCTTAACCAGTTCCTTGTGGAATGTCCATGCTTGCATCGTTTCCCACAGTTCATGACATTGCTCATCCGTTTCGATCAGTCCAATTTGTATCTTTTTCTGCTACTTTTTATATTTAACAGTTCCGTCCATTTATTCAGTTTGACTTCCCACGCTTCTTGCTGATCATCTTGGCACACATCTGCTCAGAAAGGTCACAATAGCCTTGACCATACTTCCGTCTTAGCCTCTCAGCACGAACACGTGATCATCCTTTTCCCCAGCCTTTCTCCTCTACCACATGGTTTCCTGCTCATGCGTACTCTAGCAAATGGCGGCCATTTTATATCGCTGCTCAACAGGCCTAAGCGCACTATTTTCAAAGATAAACAAAATATTGTTAAAATAAAGAATATAAACCCTTTCGTTTCCCTCCCGTCTTTCTACGTACCCCAATTAGGTATTACCTAGCAAAAAGCAACATATAAAGCCGTCCCTTACTTACCATCGCTTTATTTTGCAACCACACGTTTTATTTAAAAAGCACAGATCATGCATTTATTATTTAATTAGTACGCAAATATTATGTTAGACACGTAAACAATTATAAGTTGATTATTTTGCACACAAAATAGGGTGTTACCTTTAACCCTTTACATGTAACATACATTGTTGGTTATTTACTTAAACGAACATGTTTATTAATTATTTTACGAAAATTATTAGGAGGTTAAAATTTTTTCATTTACCCTGCTCCATCACACCGCATTAGTGATCGGAACTCAACTAAGAAATGCACAGTCATGTATAGCGCTCTGAAACTCGGATTTCACCATTCCCTGCTTGATAAAATCTTATTGTGGATACGTGAATAGGTATATCAGTGGTGCCTTTATGGTAGTGTGTTTCTAGAGTGTTGCAGAGTGTTGTGAGGGGTCTTCATAGTGTGAAGAATATGTGCAAAGGCAGAGTTTAATCATTATTGAAGCTTGTGCTCTGGTGGGGGCTCTGTCTTATGACTGCAGTCATTGCCCCCGGGCTCATGTAACACTCACGGGCCTCCCAGCTCTATCCATGGCATTCTGTTGTTATCTAATCACTGTCTTCAAAGAACATTGCTCAACACCTCGCTAGTGCACAGCGTCTGCCACAAATACATCTGGCTGGCTCTCTGGGTATTCACTTGTGAGCATCTTAAACCCATATGTGTGTTGTGCTCAACAAGACTGACCGTGCAGGGAAATGGCTAATACCAATATTAAAGGGGTGGGCATCCGATGAATGATGTCACAATATATCTCAAAACTCAAGCAGGCGACCATCTTACCTGTAATTCCCCCAGCCCCCAACTGTGGACAGATCATTCAATGATCACGTTTTTAATTCAATCGTCAGGCCAAGAGGATCTAGAAGCACACCCAGGACGAAAAAAAGAGGTGCGTAGACCATGGCACAACCTCACTCCAGAAAACTTTAGCGAGGCTTTTCAATATAAATCATCTGATAATGACCCGGATGTAGCTAGACTGTTGGAGGGGTACAACTCCGCTTTTGTGACTGCATTGGATGCAGTAATTCCATCTAAAAATTACGGCACTTTACAGCGACGCCCGTCTGCCCCATAGTATACACCAGACTTAAAAATTGGAAAAACCAAATGTAAAACTTTGGAGAGAACCTGGCGGAGTAGCAAAGACCCCCAAGATAGACAACGATATAAACAAGCCCTGACCAGCTATCATCAGAGCATAAAAACTGCTAGACAGATTTTTATCTCAAACCAAATTAACATGCCAGTAATTCATCTAAAACCCTCTTTTCCATAGTAAAGGAGTTTGTGTCTCCACAAGCGTGCAGACAAGCTCCAATGGAATCCCAAGAACTCTGCAATTCAATAGCTGTTCACTTTGAGGAGAAGATTGCAAAAATCTATGATAATTTCCCTACTGCTCCTCCAATGAACCCAGAGCAGGAGCATAGAGCTGAGGAGCCAGATGTAGAAGTATCCTGTACTCTGAACTGTTTTGAAATGATCACATTGAAAGAGGTCCTGCACTCCCTGGCCTCCGCCAAATCGGGTTCACCTCAGGACCTCTTTCCGCCCAAGATGATGGCTCTTTTGGCTCCTTGCTGCGCCCCCGAGATTTTAAAAATGTACAATTGCTCGATACAATCGGGGTGCTTCCCTAGGGCCTGGAAGGAAGCATATGTACGGCCGATATTGAAGAAACCTACGGCAGATCCTCAGGTCCTCAGCAATTATCGTCCCATCTCCTTGTTTCCCTTGTTGGGTAAGCAATTGGAAAGCCTAATAAACAGGCAGCTGGGGTCCTACCTGGAATTAAACAATATCTTGGATCCCTCACAATCAGGATTTTGACCTGGATTCAGTACAGAGACTGCCCTTTTGGCCGTGACAGACTCCTAAGAAAGGAAATGGATTCTGGAGGATCAATAGTTTTGATCCTATTAGATCTGTCCGCGGCGTTTGATACCATCTCGCATTCAAAACTCGTGGACAGACTTCTGGCCTGTGGCATCCAAAAAACAGCCTTAAAATGGCTGCGGCAGTTCCTATCAGATAGGTATCAAACCATCACTCTGGGTCCCTACCGGTCAGAAAAAATGCATTTGGATAAGGGGGTTCCGCAGGGTCCTGTCTAAGTCCCACATTGTTTAATGTTTATATGGCCCCATTGGCAAAAATAGTTGAACAATTTGGGTTCGAGATAATATCATATGCTGACGATACTCAGCTTATGTTTACAATTGGCCCTAATTCAGAGACAGAGAAAACCCGCTTTGCTACGGGAATGCTTGCAATATCTAGCTGGATGACGGATAACTGCCTCCAATTGAACCCTGGCAAGACTGAGATCATATTAATGGGGAAAGCCTCATCTATCTGGTCGGGTGACTGGTGGCCCCCCCCAACTGGGAGAGGTCCCCGTACCCAGACAAATTGTGAAAAATTTAGGGATAAAATTGGACCAAACATTAACAATGAAAGATCACATAACCACCACAACTAGCTCTTGTTACTATACCCTGCGCCTTTTACGTAGGATCTTCCCTTACCTGCCCATAAACTCCCGTAGAACCCTTGTTCAAGCTATGGTGATCAGCAGAATCGACTATGGAAATGCCCTGTTAGCAGAGGCGGATGAGACCTCGCTTGCTAAATTACAAGTGATCCAGAACACTGCAGCAAGGCTAATTCTAAACCGCCCTACTGGCTCCTCGTCCGGTCCTCTGCTGAGAGAACTACACTGATTACCGGTAAAGAAGCGATCCTATTTTAAAATCTGCTGCCTCACGTACAATGCCCTCAGAGGCAAAGGGCCTCGTTACTTGCAGAGAAAACCCCTTAAAATACGTTCCATGCCGAAATCTCAGATCCAGCTCACTTGCCCTCTTACAGGTGCCCCGAATACGCCTTAAGCGTACTGGGGGGAAAGCTTTCTCCCATCTCGCTCCGAAATATTGGAACAAGTTGCCCCTGGCTCTCCGTGAGACTCCTTCTTATAGCACCTTCAGGAAAAAACTGAAAGCCTTTTTGTTCTAGTGCATTAGGCAGTCTTTTCAGGTATGTCTCTAAACAAGCGCCGAGATGCCCCCGGGTGAGTCGTGCGCTATAGAAGTGGTTTTAACATAACATAACATCAAACAAAGCAACGTTCTAGAATGCATATTGTTGGTGATTGTTAGTGGTGCAGGACTGGGCAAGGAGATTGTAAATGATACAGGATTGGGTAAGAAGATTGTTAGTGATGCAGACCTGGGTAAGGAGCACTGATTTTGTCATCTATACTGGGTGGGTCCTTTACTTTGAAAACATGTCAAGACACAATGGATTAACATGTTTGTTATAGAAAAACATGGGGCTATTTATGGGAATCATGTTGCTAGATCCTAAAAGATGTTTGCTATATGATCTGTGAAGTAGTCTAATATTATTAACTGAAATGTCTCTGCCTAGGTGTGGAATGATTGTAAGATAAACATTAAACAGCATCTTGATAAGTGGCACCAGTGACTGGTATTAATTGGCAATTCATTCTGATTCAAAATTCCGATCCCCTTCAACATGTTCAGGAATTGTATTCACACTAAAAATAGAGGAAACTCTCATCTTCCATTCTGAAACATGTTCGTCCTTTTTGCCTATATAATATATTGCAGATTAAAATGGATAGTTCCCATTTGATTTACTTGCAATGTCACTTGGGATTACCTCATAGGCTTTTTTAAATCTGAAATATTGTGGGAACTACAGCATCTTTAAGGGCACCGGGCTAGTAAAATTGGGCAAACCTGCATAGGATGTAACCACAATGAGGGACAGGCAATGTCATTGTTTGAAGAACTGTTGAATAAAAGCCTTGGCAAGAGGGTCGGTTTTACACATGAGCTGTAACATTAGTCAGAATATACACGAACTACATAGGATCTCTCCACCACATACACACAAAATGATTGTGAACATTTAGCCAAACACATCACTGCCATTGCATGACTTTTGAAGGCAACTCTATGGGGCACCATCATGACAGTCAAATATTGCATTGTATTGTAATTGCATTTATATAGCGCTTATTGCTCCTGGTGAGGCATTGAAGTGCTTTGCAAACACCAGAGCTAACTATGCGAGTGGCCAAGAGCATCCCTAAATGGCAGAAAATCACATTTTTGTCAAATTTCTCCGACGCTGTCTAGTTTCCACAATGCTACTATAATGCACATTTTGCTCAATCTCTACAAGTATGCACTGTAGACAGATCTGTGCGACATCTACAATACTGCAGTAAGGCACACCATTGCCTAGTTTTCACATTGCACATATTTTTCAAGTTTAAACAATGGTAGAGTATTGCACATGTTGGCACATTTGTTTTTTAAAGTTTAATTTTTTAACTTTAAATCTCACTCAGTAAGTACTGTGAAAACCTCGTCATGTATTCTGATAGTGCACTCATATATTCCTATGCATTACAGAACTGTTGTTTTTCACATATATGACCAAGAATGTATTGATATTTTACAATCAAATATGAATGCTGTTTCATGTTGATTTGAAACATCCAGTAGCTTTGAGTATGCTTGCTAATATGCATGGTTTTTGAAGGTCCAGAAGACGTTATTCACTAACCTTGCCTTCAAACCTGTCGACTAATGAATTCAGTTTTGTAATTATGAATAATATCTTCTCTTAAAGGACATCTTGTGCTGCCTCGAGGAGAAGATTCTGCCACCTGCTCATTAGGCACATTTTTGCTGAATATAACACGTTTTCTGTCACATGATTAGTTTTTATAGGCTTGTATTGCGAGAAAACATATACACTGGCCGACAGTTTATGCATTTTAGCATTAGACTCAAACTGACCTTTTTCTAGTGGGAGCTCTGGTCAGTTGAAATGACATCGCAGCCCTTGGCGCTCCCCGCTACCCCATGGTCATTTTCTCAAGCATGCAAATTACTTGGCTACCAACGATGCTTACAGTGCACGGATAACAGCACGGAGTGTTAACTAATGGAGGCTACGGCGGGCGGGTACCTTGAGATTCCGATATCCCGATATCCCGATGTGCCGGCTGGGCTCAATAGCCGTCCGCAATTGCATCTACGCGAACAGAGCAGCGCGGTGGCTCCAGATCGAGTCACTCCCTTCTTCTGTTCTGAGGTCTACTCTCTGGGCCCTTGGCTACCGGCGGACCCCAGTAATATTCTACAAAGCAATGGCTCCACAATGAACCGCTGCCTTGAAAGGACGTGGACGCGTCGGGGATTCAGCAGCGTCAATGACGGCGGCAGTAACAAGCTCCGCTCTGGTTAGGGGGATAGTCGACGCCAGTAGCGAGTCGGCAAGTGATTCAGCTGTTGCCTCGAATGCGGCTGCTCTCTCCCAGCTAGGAAAACCGATTCTATGCCTGCTGCGCTCAGGCAGGGCCGGTGGGTTGCTCCGGTCCTGCAGCTCAGAAACATCCATTCCGGGCTTTGAGATGGCTGATGCTCTAATCTCTGCAGTGCAGGAAGGCTGGGGGGGAAAGGGCAAACCCCTTGCTTGTTCTGCTACAAGTACAGCATTTCCAGCTTTCGGACAACAGGGTAGTGGCTCCCCCTCAGCATATTTGAATATTATAGAAGCAATTTCGGATATTGGGAGAGAAAGAGAAGGAGAGAGCTACTTAGAACAAACGCAACCTGGTGGCTCAGAATCAGTTGGCTGTAGCTCTCCTGTACCGTCTGCCACTCACCCTGTTTTGTCTACACAATTACAGCCTCACTCACAGTCTTGTACCAGCAGCCTAAGCACCACTATGCCCGACAACGTGGACCCTAGTCCTCAAACTGACACTATTCCTGGCTCGGAGTGCCAACCACAATCGAGTACACTAAGTAGCAATCCTGAGCTAGAGGCACCTGCAGGCTCTGGGCATATCCACCTTGCCAATCCTCTTTCAGACGCTCAGGCCTGTGCCCAGCTGGAGTCTGCGGCTCAGCAGATGGATGCAACTGACGATGCTGGCGAGACTGATGATGTCTCAGTATTGAATACACTAAATGTATGCATCCCGGTGGGGGGGAAGTGTTTGAAGGCGAAAGGTCCCAAAAGCTCCAGAGGGGGTAAAGGAAGCAAAGGCCGCGGTGGCATTAAACTCCCACTTACTACAACAGTAGGGCGACTCAAGGACTCTGCCCCAAGCAGTACAATGGCTGGTCCCGGCTTTAGTCCTCTACGCAAATGGGTGGCGTCAAAGGGAGAGGGGAAAGCCATCATCTCTCGACTCTCTAACTCTGGCAATATGGAGGCTGTGGAATCTTCGGCACCTGCAGCAGGCATTGACGGACGTCACCACTAAGGTCGCCTCACTGTCCTCGGAAGTCACAGGTCTGCAAGAGCGGGTCGCAGGAGACGAAGAAGCAAATACCTTCACCTCAAGAGTAGCTAAAACTTGTCAGACTCAGATGGCATTCCTACAGTCTAAAGTCGAGGATTTCGAAAACTGCCAACGGCGGCATAATCTAAGGATCTTCGGTATACCAGAAGGGAGGGAAGGCTCTGACCCATGGGCGTACATTGTCAATCTATTCCAGCAAGCATTCCCAAATCTGGCGGATTGGGATATGGACTCACAAGTCCAACAGGCACCTCGATTGCCTCTCACCATCCCACAAGGGAATCAAGCTAAGTCATCTTGCCCACGCCCAATTCTGGTATTCCTGGGCGATTTCTTGCTACGTCAAGCAATCTATTTCAAAGCCCGACCTTCCACCCCTGTTAAACTAGATACGATATCTATGTTTGTGTGTTCAGACTTGTGTAAATCCACAATGGACAAGCGGTGGAAGCTTCGTCAGTTAATGGATCCCTTTAAGACAGTCTGCTCACAAGTTTTTTTACAGGAACCAGCCCGCCTGAAGATCATTAAAAATGGACATTCACATTTTTTCTATACTGAACATGATGCTAGACAAGCACTCTCAAAATGGCAGTCTGAATCTGTTGGTTAAATGCATAGAGAAGGGCAGGCATGTAAAAGGAGCACGGAGCTGCTCTCTTTTACTTTTTTTTCTTAGCGCCCTCCTCTCTCAAATATCTCTCAAATATTTTTCTTTTTTTTTTGCTTGAGGCACTTACACTTTTTTTTCCTACACACTGGAGGGGGGTGTGGGGGGAGGGTGGGGCTGTGGCTCGCTTGGGGATGGGGAGGATGCTCTTCTCTGGCTGTCAGTCAGCGACAGCAGGAAAGGGGATGATTCCTTTCTGCAGGTACTGGGGGAGGGTCCAGCAGGGGTAGGGTGGGGGGTTGTATCGTCGGCTAGCGGCTTTTCATCATGCTGTCGGAGGGTTGGGGTGGGGAGGTGGGAGTTGGAGGGGGTTAAGTAGCCAATCAACATTTAGAAATGCAGTTGCAGAACACAAAGCGCTAGAGGATGGAATCAGGTGGGAGGCGGCTGAACTAAAACTATGCAATGTCTGACTTAAAACTTATGTGCTGGAACGTTGCGGGCTGAATCAAGCTCGAAAATGGCGACTAATTGGGGAGGAACTTCGCGTATTTAAACCACATTTACTGGGCTTAACCAAGACTCATCTTTCATACAAGGACAGATCACTGCTGAGACAACTTGGGTTTGACACACTAATATGTAACTCACAAGAAGTCTTTCTTCGTGGGGTTGCTATATTGAAATCCAAGAACTTAGTGGTCATTGTTTTGCGCACATTAGCCAATATTAGGGGAAGATGGGCGATAGCTCAACTGCTGATATCGGGATGTAAGGCTACGATTTGTGTAGTGTATGGCCCTAATACGGACTGTCCCGACGTCTTTGACTATTTATTGGGGTGGGCCGGGGACTTGATAATCATGGGCGACTTTAACTGTATTATGGATAATAAAATAGCTACTACCAATAGCAAAATACCGGCCAGAATGGTCAGGACCAGGGCAGCTTTGTTGGAACTACTACATATACATCAGCTTGATGATGCCTGGAGGACACTGTTTCCAACGTTGCCAGGGTATACGTTCTACTCTCACCCACACAAACAGTACTCCCGTATTGATATGATTTTTATTAAGAGGTCACTATTGGAAAATGCACGTATAGAGGTATGTCCCAAAATTACATCTGACCATAATCCAGTAATGCTAACCCTGCAGAAACAGCTTGAGGCCAGAGGTTCCTTGGGTTTTTTCATTTCCTAGACATTTATTCAGCAATCCTGAGTATCAGGCACATATTAGAAGAATGTTGAGGGAGTACTTAAGTAATAATATGGGTACCACTTCAATTTCAACGGTATGGGATTGCATAAAAGCCTTTGTTAGAGGGGCAATTCTCCATTTCATCTTAGCACAAAACCGGCGGGCAACTGAGGCGGCAGAACAGGATCGTCTTGACTATTTAGACTTGGAACACCAGCATGCAAGGGCAATTGGAGCAAGGGATCCAGAGGAGCAGTTAATATATCTTCGGCTCTTAAAAGTCCGATCCAAACTCAACAGAGGGTTAATAGATTATGTTGCCACCAATTATCACAAGCTTAAATCCTTGCAGTACGAATACGGAGAAAGGGTAGGGCGCTTGCTGGCTATCCAGATCACCGATCAGAAGGCTAGGTCTAACATTAAATTGATCAAAGGAGATGGCGGTCTGTCTTATACTCAGCCACAGGACATAGTCAAACAGTTTAGATCATTTTATGCCAACCTATATTGTGAGTCAGCCTCATTTAATAAATATACTTTTCTTGAGTATTTGCAGGAGAGTCATTTGCCTCGTCTTGACTCTCTGGACGCTATAGAACTCCAAAAAGAGATAGAGCCAGGGCCGGCTTTAGGGCAGTGCGACTGGTGCAGCCGCACTGGGCGCCGATCTGTGGAGGGGGGCGCTGACCTCAATGGGGGCGCTGTTTTGAGTAATAACTTATCATTGGAGATATGAGGGGCACTTTTGCCTGGTGGTTTGAACAAATCCGAGGAGGCAGTAATGGGGAGTGGGGGCGCCAAAAATGATTGTCGCACTGGGCGCCACCAGCGCTAAAGCCGGCCCTGGATAGAGCTAGCCGAGGTTGAGGATGCACTTAAGTCTCTACCTTCAGGAAAGGCGGTTGGCGAAGATACTATCCCACTCGAATTTTATAAAACTTTTAGGGATATTTTAGCACCTGTCTTCATGCAGTTGAGTATTGATATTACTAATGGGGGTGATGCTCCTGCCTCATGGAGTGCTACTAATATCGTGGTATTCCCTAAGAAGGGGAAGCCAATTGATGATAGAGGTTGTTATCGTCAAATATCTCTTATCAATGCCGACGCCAAAAATGTTTCTAAAATCCTGGCTTCACACCTGGCTCCTCTTATCCATAAGCTATTTTCGGAGCAGCAGCATAGCTTCGTCCCTGGTAGAGACACGACGGCTCATATCAATACAGCTGTTGCCGCCTTCGATGTCTCTAGCAAACTCAACAAACATATAGGGATGGTTATGCTTGACGCGGAAAAGACATTTGACAGAGTTGCCTGGGAAGCACTCTGGCTTACCATGTCAACATTTAGCCTCGGTTTCAGGTTTATTTCCTCTGTGCAGAAGCTGTACAAAAAACCGGTAGCAACAATTATATTGAATGGCATGACATCCGCCCTCTTCGCTGTTCAACGGGGCACACGGCAGGGGTGTTCACTTTCCCCCTTATTGTTTGCTCTTTATATTGAGCCTTTTATAAGGCATTTGCTGCAGAATGGAGGGATCTCCCCAGTGTGTCTCAATGGTGTGGAACTTAAGGTAACTGCGTACACAGATGATATCGCCGTCTTCTCTGCCAACCCTGGAGACGCTATAGCCGATATCACACAAGAGGACGAGCTCTTCAGCTCTTTTTCCGGCTTTACGCTAAATTTAGCTAAGACTCAAACAATTCTAAACTTCCAACCGGAAACGCTGCCTCTCGCAATAGGGACTACGAAAACAGCTACCTATCTAGGCGTATGTCTCAGCAGTCAAGTTGATGGTATTGTATCTTTGAACTACGAGCCGCTTCTTAAAACAGTCTCGGCTAAATTGCGCAGTTGGCATTGGCTCCCTCTCAGTATATATGGGAGGTGCAACATAATAAGAATGAATATCCTTCCTAAATTCTTATATTTATATTGCTCAATACCTGTGCGTGTTCCATGGTCGTTTTTTAAGCATTTAGACAGTGTCATAAGTAGCTTTATTTGGGGGTACAGACGCGTCAGGAGGGCCCTTAGGTTTATTAAATTACTCTATACACAAGGGGGTTTTAAGCTCCCAGACTTCAGTCTCTACTACTGGGCTGCATTCGTTGGCCGGATCCGGGGCTTGCTTAACGGGTTGTATGTTGGTCCGGCTTTGTTGTCCTATTAGCTAGCCTGCAGACCGTCTGTCGGGTTCATGTTATACAAGACTTCTGATCCCAACTACTTTAAGCGAGTCAGGTTTAAGGTAGTTAGAAACATCACTAGGATCTGGCAAGACATTTGTAAGAAATACTCCTTGCCCTCGTTGCATCAATATACGGTGCTATGGGGCAACCCTGTGCTGCCCGATATATATCAGGATCATATCGGAAGAGGCTGGCAACGCAAAGGCATTAACCATTTAGGACAACTGTACGATGGACGTGGGTATTGCTCTTTCGTTGCATTAAAAAATGAGTTTGGTCTCCCGCAAAGTAGTTTTTTAAAATATTTACAAATAAGGGAATTTCTTTTAAGAGGTCAAAGGCTATTAGTAATGCCAAACCTGTCGGAAATATTGTCTGGAATATATATGAGCTCTGGCCGAGGTACTATCGGTGCAGCCTACCAGAAATTTCTGGCAGCAGCCAGTGATGACAGCTTACAGATAGCTAATAAACTTAGGGGCACATTACGATGGCGGTCAGAAAAGCACCCCGACCGCCGTGCTAGCGGGAAATTGCCACCCCCATGTACCTCGGCAAAACCTCCGGCCAGATTAGGATGCACCGCCAGAAACTCCCTACCGCGGCGGTCGGATTCCAGGATTCAGCTGCGGAAAAGCTGAAAATCCGTCTGCGGCGGTCGGATTTGCTGCGGAAAGGCCAAAAACCGCCGTTTCCCCAGCGGCCAGGAACACATGGAGCTATCCGCAGTATTGCCACCGCCATCCTCGATTGGCCGGATTCTCCGCAGCGGTGTGGTGGGCTGTTTGTGGCATCGGCGGTGGTAGCCGCATTCCGCATGGCGGTCCCTTCCTTTTGGCTCCGTCCGCCACCGCTGCGGAGGGGGATTTCTGGTGGTTCCCGGAACACCGCAGCGGACGGGAAATAGACTATCTTTGCCCATTGTAATACGGCGGACGCAAGGACCGCCGATGGAGTGCGGAAAAGGGCATTTTCCGCCACCGCTAGCAACGCGGATGTGCTACCGCCCGCCATCGTAATGAGCCCCTAAGTCGGGTTCTTAAGGTCGACATAACGGTTGAAGAAATACAGGAGTCAATGGGTACATTAGATCGAGTAGTAACCTCTGTCAATCTGAAACTACAACAGCATCGGACAGTCTTTATGTTGTATTATACGCCGGAGATTATCTCCAAGTGGGCTATATCTCGATCTTCCGCTAAGTCATTCTGCCCAAAATTTCTACTTTTTGCTGCAGACTTGAGGCATATGTTTATTGACTGTCCTAGACTTAATAGATTCTGGAAGGAGGTCTCCAGTATTCTCATCCCACATCTCGGCCGAAACTTTCAGTTTACTGAAAAGGAAATATTCTTGGGGATTAAATGTGAAGCAGCTAGTTATGTGAGTCTGCTAGCTACTATCATTATGTCATGTGCCCGTTTATGTATTGCTAGAGCCTGGATTAATGATGTCAGTCCAAACGTCAATGAAGTCTGGATCTTACTCAGACAGGTGTATGAGATGGAACTTGCTCTGGCTAAGGCCAGAGGGCCTCGCTCTTGGCTTAAATTCAATAGGATCTGGTCTAGCCTTCAATGGGATTAACGATGCGCTGTCATTTTATTATATACGTTTTTTCATGGCTCTCTCTTAGATTATAATTTTTATCTCAAATCTAAATCTCAATTCTAAAATTGCTGTTGTCTCCCACATGTCTGTCTTGATTGTTTTCCTCTTATGACTGTTTTTCTCTTGTTTGGCTACAATGGAGTTATTGACTGATTAGGAATTATGTGATGTTAACATTTCTAACGTTAGTATGAAACTTATGTCTTACTCAACTTTGCTGCTTTCTTGATTTGTACTGTATTGTACTATACTAATGGCAAAATAAAAAAAATTAAAAAAAAGAAATGACAATTGTTTTCTATTTTTATTTTGCTGTGCTGAATGCTATTTTGCATTAAACACTATGTAGACCTAGGCCTTCCTGACGTGTTGTGTTTTATTCTTAACAGTGCCCTGCTGGAAGAGATCGATCTCACCAAAACTGGAAGTTGTGATATGCAAGTTCAACACAAATTTGTGCAGGAGAAGCATTAATACATGATCGGAAACTGTGACCAAAATGTTAAACACAAATGTCAGCATTAGGTTTATTAAACTAACCATTGAGATTACCGAATGGGTTTAGATCCTGTTACCAGCAGACTACACTTTGATGAATTCAGTCTGTATACTAACCCACTGAACTGTCTGAGGTTTTCCACTGCTGACCTGCTGGTTACATATACAGCTGTCCAACTGGTCAATAGGCCAGTAAACAAGGAGGGAGCAAGAAGCAAAAAAGGAGCACCCCAGTTTCCCAAAATCAGTACATACAACAAAGAGGGGTCTTACTTAGGCCTCAATGCAAAACACCCTTGAGTGGGTACCTGGTGGGTTTCCTATAAATCCCTCCCCCTTTTGAATAACAAAAGGCATGCTTCATAGAGTTTTCACAAGGGAACCCAAACGCCTCCCTCGTGGGCTTCTGTTTTTTCACAGGGTGCACTTACATAGTTTTTCGGGGTATGTGAAATAAAAGATTAAAAGGCTGCCTGGGGAGCCCAAGGAATACTATTTAATATACAAATGATTTCCAGCACAGTTCTAAACCCAAGGGTGACACTTCATGGGTAAATATGACCATAGTGTCGCATGGCCGACATGTTTCAGTTATGGGTATATCGAGACCAACTTGCCTCTGGACCTGTACAGTTTGGATCCCCAGAGAGCAACCTCATAATTGAAGGTTCTCTGTATCAGAGATTTTCCCTAATAGGTGTATCTCATGCAAACAATGCATCCTTTCATGCATACTAACCTACACCTGGCAATTCCTGTATACGTATCTGTAGAGAATATAGAGAACCATTATTCATCAATCCATTGTTCACTGCACACTCTATATCAGGCTATAAAAACAGTGTTTCAAACGGTCTCACAAGCCTCAGACCCGGTGATCAAACTAATGGTAACGAATTGTAGGATATAATCCTGTAAGGTGTTCTTAAACCTGTGATTGTTTAACCCCCCCCGGGTGGTCAGTATGGAATTCCATTTATATTTTAAACTTTATTTTTTTTTAAAGTCCATTTAATTTGTTTACTGTTTTATTATGATTGCCATTCTTTTCCATGTTCGCTGCTTCTCTGCTCTTCTTTTGAATCCCTGATTTCTTTTTTATCTTTCTTTCGTTTCATCTCTTTTAACTTCCATTTATTGTTTTCTGATGTCCCTCTCATTTATTCTTTTCCATGTACTTTATTACTTTTAGTTCACCTTGATTAGATCTGCATCATTGTTTTGCATTCTTTTTCTAATGTTATCTATTAATATTTGTCTTAATTTTTCTTTGTCTTCCAATTGATTAATCATTTGTCTCCTTTTTCTGCACCTCTTGTCTAGCTTGGTTATTTTCCTGCAGTTTCTGTAAATTTCCCCTGTTGGGTGTCATTCTTGTTTGCCCGTTTTTAGGTCGGGCTCATCAGCACAGCTGTCAACACTTATTACCAATTCTTTTGATATACATAGTGTGGGCTTTGGCTCCACCCGACGCAGTGGTTCTCTCTTACTTCTTGCTATTGGGTGTTTGGGTCAACAGTCTGCCTCCTCGGAACGCTTGCATTGCATTGCAAATTATGAGAGACTATTTTACATCTGAGGAGTACACTGAATCATCACACATTAAATTCTTTATCTCATGCACACGTTGTATACAAAAAGCAATCTTTTTTGTTTTGTTTTCATTATAGTATACGTATGTATTGTTTTAGACATGTCTTGTGTTTGTGTTTTCTCTGTCTACTGCATTGTTCTTCCCCTCTATGCCTTTCCTTTAGACATTCCATGTATATTTCCTATTATTTTTTCAATGTATGAATTTATTCATTATTTTCTCCGTCTGTCTCTTATCCATTGTTCTACCGTGCCTCTGTTTGCATGTAAAAAATGCTTTGTCAAAGCCATTAGGTCTAGCTTTTATGAGTTAACTCATGCAAATCTACAAACATGCAGAAACTATGTTTACATTCATTAGCACCTTAAATCCAGACCTATGGTTGTTGTAAGTGCTTGTCTCGTGTTATCCTTTACGCTTCCACATGTGCATGGTTGCTGGTGAAGTGACAAGTGCGGTAGAATGAGCTTCATGAATGGTGAAGCTACTTTGGAGCTCATAAATATCTCTATGGCATGTGCATCAGCTTGTGGCAGCAAGAAACAACGAAGGCCCAGGGGGAGTAAAGAGTTGAGGCCATTTTTAATTTTTAATTTTTAATTTTAAAGGTTTTATATAGCGCTGGCTAGACCCGGAGGTATCAGAGCGCTTTACATGAGTATCAGACCATAGTTGCAGGTTACATTGTTACAAAGGTTACACAGTTATTAGAGCTTGGCAAACATAGTTACATGTAAGGTCGAGACTACAAAAAGGACATATACGTAAGGGAAAAAGCAGACAAGGGGAGAGATTCAGGGGAGGGGGGTAGGAGCAGGGGAAGTAGACAGAGAAAGGAGGAGGGAAAGAGGAGGGGAGGGTGAGAGACACAGCATGGAAAGAGGAGGGGGAGGGTGACGGGGACACTAACCGGTAGACGAGTCAAAGCTGCGTCCACCGTCCAGTAAGCTGTGATCCCAGGGGAAGTGGTATCATTTCCCCATCTCTGTTGCGAGAGGTTCCCTATACGCAGTGGACTCTCTCAGAGGGGTCTCTGAGACTCCAAGGCCTACATACTGGATCCTTCCCCAAAAAGGGGAGAGGGAGTGCTTTGGCAAGGGGTGCCATCCCATACCTCTACTGTGGGTGGCTCCCTTGGCGCTGTGGACTCTCTCAGCGGGTTCGTTGAGACTCCAGAGTATAAATATTGGATCTTTCCCCAACAAGGGGAGAAGGAGTGCTTAGTCAAAAGAGCACAAAAGGACAGGGGGCTAGGTGGTGTAGCAGGCAAGGGGAGAGATTTAGGTGAGAGGGGATAGGAGTAAAGGGAGTAGACAAAGAAAGAAAGAGTACTAAATGAGAACGGACAGCATCGGTTAGGGGGACAGACTGTTTTCTCTCTGTGGCCATGAATTTGCCCCATCTCTAAGGTAAAAACCTAGCACAGGCCATTCCAGAAGCTTTGCCATCCAAGACATGAAGCACACAGTCTGTAATTCGAATTATTTTTCACAATTCACAGAACTTTATAGTACGCTGCACATCAGCAATCCAGATGTTATCATATTAAGTTCTGCAGAGGATGATGTTCAGAACTAACAGTGATTAACCCATTCATTATCCAGGGGAGATAGTTCAGAATCATGAGGCTGCGGGAGAAGATCATGAACCGAATGAAGGCCAACTCGTGGACCGCAGGGTTCTCTGTAGAGGACACGTATTGGAGCAGGCATAGGTTCTTCAGAACGTTCAGAATGAGGATAAAGTGGCACAAGACGTGGTAGGTGATGGTGTGCGCAGTGCCTCCCGTTTCTGAGGCCAGCGCGTCTGCAATTTTTATTCCCTAGTATCCAGTGGGAGGGAAGGAGTGCTGGAGGGTCTGGACTGCAACAGAAAAATCCGGAGAAGATTGACATATAAGTAGAAGGACTTCATAGCTCCCCTACTTATATTTTTAGCAGCATCGGCCTCTTTCTTGCATTACTAAATGTTAATGGGTGCCATTTTGAGGGTTCATCACCGGCTGCTCCTTCCCTCAGTGTTCGAACAAGCATGGGGCCTCCGCAGCACAGGGTGAGGCCATACTACAGAAGGGCAGGCTGGATGCCAGGCGTAGGCTGTTTTTGACCACCTTGTCCAGTGACAATTCCAGCAATGGATCAGATGTCTGTCAGCAGTAGCATGGTGCCCCAGCTGCACCATTGATGGCTATGTCCCTGTACCTATATTAAAAGGCTCATTCAAAACAGCGTGTCTCCTGCTCCAGGCTGGCAATGTCTTATCTAGCCAGAGTTTCTGATGCACCTGTAATTCCTTACTCATAGATTATGAGGCAGATCATTAAGAAAACAATAAGAGTTATGTGATCATAGCTCTACAGTAATTTAGTGACTGGGGTGGACAGGATGTGGAGTGCCGTTACATGGACAACAGAATAATCTGGGATGTAGCAGGTAGGGCTTTGCCACCGTCCAAATGGCAAATACCAGGTACTAGTTGGATTATGGTATCCCAAACATGGGGAAAGCATCCTTACTCCTTCAAGACTGTGTCAGAACAAATATGTACCATCTTTCACTTACTGGTGAAGAATCCTTTATCTTCATATCTCTAGGAAGATGAAGCATTCTCTTTACTACTATTATTATTTTGAGTTTTATATAGCGCTAGCTAGACCCGAAGGTATCAGAGCACTTTACATGTTATGTGATAACGCCTACAAGAGGTACATGAGCGGACCCACAAGAGTCACAGCTGAACAATACAGCATTAAGTGGCCGTAAAGTCACAGAAGCATAACATTATCTTACAGGGATAAGGTTTGTGGAATCTTGCAAGATTTATGTTAAAAGGAGATAATTGAATCAATAGAGTCTTATGTCCGGCTTTCGCTAATAGTATTAGCCACGTCACTTTAGCTCACACTGCTGACTATTAGACGCATCACCCCATGTGAGGGAACTAGTCAAAGAGAGAACCATAGAACAGCTTGTGCGCATGTTGAAGTAGTTGTTGAGGAGTAGAAATGTAAGGTCCTGTGACGATTCTCAGAGGCAGCTTGCTCTGCGAAGGTGAATATGGGGAAGAGCCAGAGCGCTGTATCTGCACCGTAGGGTTTTTCGAACAGTATTTTTTGATGCCATTGTTCAGCCCCTCCAGAGCAGTGCAGGCTTGTCGGTAAAATGGGGAGTAATGCACAATGTGCCCATTGTTCACTCATACCTCGACCTCCCATTTCAGCTAGAAAGGAAGCGGCTGTGGTGATGCAGCGCGTACAATAAAAACTATTCTCCTCCTAGGTTACTTATAGGTCATCCAGGGGCAAACTATATTTCTCATATCCTCATGACGATGGGGCCCATAAACATCGTCTAACACACACGCACACTCCTGGATTTCCTTTACACCTTTGTGAAATTCTGTACTCCTAGGAGAAACATGAGAACTAAATGGAGAACACCATTTTATGTACCGCTGGAAGAGCCAGGATATCTTATTACCTTATTTTGTCCCTTTCTTTTAGTTATTTCTTAAGATATTCCTGCTTATTGCTTGTCGATGAATCATTCATTTAAGAAATTAGTTCATAGTGATTAAGACCAGCTGAATCACAATAACCAATTACTTATGTCACAATCATTTAGGAAAATAACCACTGAGTCATTTTGTGTTTAAAGAATCTTAAATTTTATATAATTTAAAAAGCATGAAAAGAATTTTAATACTTTATTCAATTATTCATTCTTAAATTCACAATTTTATTAAGCATAATCAATTTATTGCAGAAAGGAAATTTTGTCATGAAGCCAAAACCCTAATTACCTGCCTAGCTTCCTAATTTAGCCTAATGATTTCTAACCTAAGTTAGGAATTAGAAATAGCCTGATTCTCATACTCAACTGTAAAATAAAGACAGCAACAGCAACTTCAGCTCGTCAGCATCAGCTACCTGCAACCCGTCTCCTCTAACAGTCTTTCAGCATCTCCCGCTCAGTAAGGGATCGATCAGGACCACCCAGCACTGGAAGCCACCAACACGACTCTTCAACTCCTCTCCTGACTGTGACTGCAACCACGACTGACATCAACTCTTTTGACCCCCTCCCACTAAGAGTAGGCCCTCTTATACCCTATTTCTAACTTTGCTAACTAACTGTTGCAACATTAATATCACGCTTTTCTTTCATTGGTCCATGCATGTCTGCTTATTCATTCTTTAATCAAGTTCTCTTGGATTCAAGGGTCCTTGGATCATTTCCTTTCCCATACGCTTAAACATTTCCATCCGATTCGATCAGTTCATTTGTAACTTCTTTCGACACATTCGAGAACTCCGCAGTCATTGTCCTTTCTCTTGACTTGTTTCCCACGGGCTCTTGCTGATCATCACGGCACGCTATCAGTTCAATTAGGTCACATCAGCCTTGACCATTACTTGCATCTTAGCCTCTCTGTTAAACCATGAGCTCGCTTTCTCCCATTTCATCACGTGTCATGTGTTCCCTTGCGCCTGCGCACATCTTCCCACTGGCGGCCATTTTATCTCGCCACTCGGTTATACTTTAGAAGCACTAATATGAGGCAAACAAAACATAATTAAAATAGAGAAAAATATCCCTTTCGTTTCCCTCCCGTCTACGTACCCCAATTAGTTGTTACCTAGCAGAAAGCAACATTTAAGCTGTTCCTTACTTACCATCACTATTTGTTTTTGCAACGACACGTTTTATTTCTATGAAGCACAATAACATGCATTTATTTTTATTAGTACGCATTTATTTTTACGTTATAACTAGACACACGGACATTCATTAATAGATTATTTAGCACACACATTGGCATATTACCATTCCCACACATACAGTGTTGATTAATACATTTAAACGAACATTTTATTTAATTAATTATAAAATTTGTTAGGGGTTAAATTTTTTATTTTCCCTGCTCCATCAACTCCCCCTTTGGTGATTTTTAAATCACCACATAAAACCCAAGTCATACTTCTTTTCAGGCAGCATGTCTTTCATCCTTTGCTTTCTGTTATTTATACATCTGTTTCTTCTTCATCTTGCCTTTTAGTCTCTTTGTACATGCTTTCTTTCATTTTCTCCAACTCAATTTCACCCATTTCTCTCTCTCTTTCTCTCATTAATCTGTTATTTCTTCTTATCTTATTCTGTCTTACTTTTCTCTTTATACATGTTATTACTATTTTCAATATCATGGCTAACAATATTACTATAGTTGCTACTATTATAACTTTCCCTATCACTAGTCTACTCATCCTAGTTAACCAATTCGCTACTGAGGAAAACCCTCTACCAAGTTTTCCCAAAACACTTTCAACCTCCAGTGGAACTAATTCTTTGTGCAAACTTGTAATATTTGTAATATACTTCTGTATATTTTCACTGTTATCAGGAATGTAAGTACAACAATGTTGGACTTTCAACATTCCACAGACTCCACCCTCTTTTGCCAAAAGAATATCAAGGGCAAGCCGATTTTGCATCACCATAGCTCTCATGGCAACCATTTCGGTGTTTACCATTAAGAACCCTCCCGCAGTATCTGTAGACAAACGATCTACTACTGTGGATAACTTCCGAATTTTAAATGCATTCAAAGATATTCCCACTGCTGGTATCAATGCTCCAAAAATATCACCTACAATTTCTGAAAAACTTTCCCTCTTTCTACGTGTAAATCTATTAATCATCTTGTATGTTCCCTTTTCTTCTCTGTCCATGTGAAAATTTTTGGAAAGACCAGGCCTACATAGCAAGTTCCATACCAATGGTCCGGTAACCTGTAATAAGCTCTATTCCCACAAACATAATAGATACCTGGAAATATTGGGTCCTTTCCACCTTTGAATCCCCAACCTCCCAGAATTTGATAATTGTCATGGCAGGTACTGGAACCTACAAAGTAATTGTCATAGACTGTCTTATTTCTCCTAATGCACAACTTTCCTGTTTGCGGCCAGTCTAATGTCATTGCTGCATTTATCTTTTTCCCTTCATGATTTCCTTCCTCAAACGTCCATAAGCGTTTTCCTTCCTCTCTTTATTGCTTCTTTTTGAAATTTCATTCTTCTTTCTTCAACCATTTCTAAAAATACTTTTTCTTCTTTTCTTTAACTCACAGGTAAGGTTGTTACTAACTATTTCTTCTAACGTTAATTTTCTATGTTCTAAAAAGAATTCTCCTAAAACTTTTGCTGGTTTTACTTTGTTAAGTTCTGGTACTACTGGAATGTTTGCAAAAATCTTATCTATATCAGTATAATAAGATTCTAATCTACCTGTTTTATAAAATAAACTCGCTATTACACTACATGTTATTCCATAAGTCAGAGGTAGGTGATGATAAGTCACACCTTCTGATACTGATGCAGGCAATTGCATACAAACATAACAATCTCTTACGTCCATTGTTTCTACGTACTCATACAACAATTTTGTAAAAACATTCTTTGAAAAATCTGTTACTGACCTATCCTTATGCAACTCTGCACTACTTCTTAAAATAACTGGTTCTTTAATACTAGTTTCTTTTTCTAGTTTAGTATCATTTTTGCTTCTATCACAGCTACACTAATAGGAATTGTGATTGCTAAAACTATCCATATGGTCATTAATAACCCTGTACAAAAGCAGCACATTTTGCACCATCTCTTTATAAATTCACATTTATCTCTTCTATCCCTATTATTTTCAATTTTTCTTTTTCTATTTTTTAAGTTTCAGAAAATTGTGTCACTACACCTCAGAAATGACTTAGATGCCACTCTGCTTTCAAAAAGTCTTTGCTTGGTACTTTCTTTTAATTCTCTCCAGAATTCTTTCGTTGTCACATCCGGTGATTTGTCACATCCAGTAAAATTGTCATGTCCGGCAGAAGCACTATAAGTCTTCACTTCAGTTTTGTTGCATCTCACCTTTTCCCATCCGACTTCTCAGTCTCTGGTTTCCGTGAGTGTTTTCTTCTTCTTCTTTGTAATCAGTTAGTGCAATATACAGCCACTCAGGTGACTTAAATTTTGAATTCACTTTCTTTGTCCTTTTGGACTTTTGTAATCTTTTTCCACTGAGTTTTTCTTGTCCCTTTTGACTTGTTACTTCATTTACTTGTTCAGCACCTTCGTCTTCCGCTCTTATTATTCTATATCTCAATTTTCTTACATAGCTGTTGGGCCAATTATCTCCTTTTCTTGGCCTTTTGGCTTCACCTTCTCTTTCTTCTCTTTCTGATTTCCAATTTCTTTTTCTTGATTCAGTCTTTGCTTTTTCCTCTCCTCCACTTTCTTCTGTTTCTGTTTCAACTGTCTCACTATTGTCTCTTATTTTGAAACTTATAATCTCGTCATCTCCTACTGGTGGATCTGTCTTCTCTTTTGGTTTTCCCTTATTACTGTCCCTCCTCGGTGTTTTTCCGATTTGGTGTTTTTCTCCTTTTCTGTTTCTAAATTTCCCTGTTCTTCTATTTCTCTATCTGTCCCTATTGCTCCTCGGGTTCTTCTCGATTTTCTAATCTTTTGTGTACTTCTTTCCCTACTTCATCTATTAATATTGTTTCTGAAGGAGTTCCACCATAACTTGTACCTGGTTGTTCATTTAACTCAATTTCTTGCTCAGTTTCTTCTCTAATTGGTTTATAACCCCAAGTTTTCCTTAGGAACTCTTCACGGTTTTCAACTGAATCATCAGAGTCTGAAGTTGTGTCAGATATTTCCAGATGTCGACTTACAGGTCGATCTTCAGGTTCTGGAATTTCTGAATTTCTTTTCTTCTTCTTCTTCTTCTTCTCTAGAGGTACTTGCAGTTGGGGTTTCCAGATGTCGACTTTCAGGTCGATCTTCAAGTTCTGGCACCCTTTCCTTTATCTTTGTTGTCCCAGCCGTTAAACTTTTATCCCACACTTCCAGACGCCGACTCACATGTCGATCTGTAGGTTCTGGAACTCTGATTGTGTGGCTGGCATGAACCCAGTTCTTCACTCCTGCACACTTGACGGCAGTCGTTGTCACTAGGATTACCTGTCTTGGCTCGTCCCAACGCGGAACTAGACAGTTTCTTCTCCTGTGGACTTTTATGCGGACCCAGTCTCCTGGATTCAAGTCGTGAGCTGGTTTTCTTTCAAGAGTGGTCGCATCCGGTCCAACCTGATGAAACACAGAACGCACCACATCAGCCAGTCCCTTGCAATAATCCAGTACTAGATCATCAGTTATAGTTAATAACTTGTTGACGGGTACGTGTGCTTGTCTCATTGCTCGTCCCATGATCATCTCATGAGGACTGAGTCCCGTTTTCTTTTCAGGGATGCTTCTGATGGTCATCAGAACAAGAGGCAGTGCATCCGGCCATTTGAGTCCTGTAGCTTGACACATTTTTCCCAATCTGTTTTTAATCGTTCCATTAATCTGCTCTACTACCCCAGAAGCCTCTGGTCTGTAAGCACAATGTAGTTTTTGTTTAATACTCAGTGCTTCACAAATCAATTGGATCAACTCATTTTGGAAATGTGTTCCTCTATCTGTTTCAACCGTGACTGGAAAACCATACCTTGGAATGAACTCTCGCAGCATAAGTTTTGCCACTGTTGTTCCATCATTCCTTCTTGTGGGGTATGCCTCCACCCAACGAGAGAACAAACAGTCGACCACTAGAACATATCTTAATCTGTTACTAGGGGCATCTCGATAAAGTCCAATTGCATTCTTGTGAATGGACCTCCTTCTCGTCCTATTGTTCCTAGACTCACTACTGTTTTTCTTCCTGGGTTAAACTGTTGACAAATAAGACATCTTTGACAAAGACTTTCAGCAATGGCTCTGAATTTTGGGTTATACCAGGTTTGTCTAAAAAGTCTAATCATTGCATCTCTCCCAATATGAGCTTGTCCATGGTACATCCGTGCCATGTCTGCAATCATGCTATCAGGCATAACTGGTCTTTCATCTCTGTATACCCACACACCATTATTTTCCTGTCTTCTACATCCTGCTTTTATCCAGTAATCTTTTTCCTCATCTCTTGCTGTTTCTTGTAACTGCCTTACTTCATCCCATGTTTCGACTGTATTAGTGAAAAGCAAAGGACAAGAGACATGTTCCCTTTCTCTATTTTTGTTCAGTGACGCCATGTTTTCCGCACAATATCTAGCGATCTCATCAGCATAATTATTGCCGACCGCTATGTAGTCTTCGTTTTACATATGTGCCTTGCACTTCACTACAGCTATTTGTTTAGGCAACTGTATCGCCTCAAGCAGTTTTTTAACATAATCTCCATTTCTGATAGGTGTTCCTGCAGATGTCAAAAATCCTCTTTGTGACCAAATCTGACCGAAATCGTGTACGATGCCGAAACCATATTGGCTATCGGTCACAATCGTGATTCGTACATTTTTCCCCAATTTACATGCTTGAATCAAAGCAATTAGTTCTGCAACTTGGGCAGACCTAACTCCTTTCAGACAAGACGCTTCCATCACAGTTGCCACTGTGCATACTGCGTAAGCTGCGCTTAACACTCCTTCTTTTGTGCGTAAACATGAACCATCTACAAACATGACATAATCCGATTCCTTTAACGGTTCATCTTTTATGTCAGCTCTTGGTTTTGTGCAATATTCCAGCACATTCAGACAATCATGATCTACTTCGCCTTGTTCAATTATACTCTCTTCATCTGGCAATGATGTAGAAGGATTTACATTTATGCATCTATCTATGGTCACATTTTCAGCACTCAAGATGACTTTTTCGTACTTAGTCAGCCGACTATGTGTCATGTACGGTGTTTTTGTTCTTGTCAAAAGAATTTCTACTGAATGGGGAACATACACTCTCAGTGGATACCCCATCACTATACCTTCACTTTGTTCCAGACTTACACAAGTAGCAGCAACTGCTTTCAGACACCCAGGCAATGCTTTTGCTATAGGATCTAAAACAGCTGAAAAGTAAGCGATTGGCCTTTTCATGGTCCCGTGTTTTTGTACCAGTACTGAAAATGCACATCCATCTCTTTCACTGCAGTACAACTCAAAATCCTTCTCATAATCAGGCATGCCTAAAGCAGGGGCCTCACACAGTTTCTTTTTCAATTCTTTGAAAGATTTCATTTCTCTTTGTTTAACTCAAAAGGGTCCTTTACATCTTTCTTTGTCAATTTTTGTAAGGGTTTTGCAATCAAAGAAAATCCACTTATCCACTGTCGACAATATCCAACCATTCCCAAAAACATTCTTACCTCTCTTTGAGTCATTGGTGCTCTCATTCCTTGAATCATTCTTACTCTTTCTGTCGCTATTTTCCCGCACTCCTTTCTCAATTTTATGCCCTAAATACTGGACTTCTTTCTGACTAAACTGCAATTTTGAAGGGGACACTTTATGTCCTCTCTTCTCCAAATGGTTCAGTAAAGCAATTGTGTCACTTACACATGCTTCTTTAGTTTTCGATGCCACCAATAGGTCATCGATATACTGCACCATCACTGATTTTTCTGGCATTTTTAAATCTTCCAGAGATTTCTTTAGAATCTGATTAAAAATTGAGGGGCTTTCTGTATACCCCTGTGGAATTCGGCACCATGCCAAAATACGCTCTCCGAACCGGAATGCAAATAATGGCTGGCTATCTGGATGCAAAGGAATAGAGAAAAATGTGTGACACAAATCTATCACAGTGTACCACTCAGCTTCATGTGGGATTTGATATAGAATTACTGCAGGGTTTGGCACTATTGGACAACATGGTACAACTATTTTGTTGATCTTTCTCAAATCCTGTACTATTCTATATGTTCCATTTGGCTTTTTCAGTCCCATAATAGGTGAATTACATGGACTGCTCATGATTTATTTCAGAATTCCCTGTTCAATCATCTTATTTATCACAGGAGTTATTCCTTCAATTATTTCTGGAGTTAATTTGTACTGTGGCGTATTCGGGTAAATTATCCCTTCTTTCACTGTCACTTTTACGGGATCAACTTCTCTCATTAATCCAATGTCCTCTCCTGTAAAATCCCACACACTTTCTTTTACTGTACTTTTCAGTTCTTCTGGAAGTTTTTCTGCATCAAATGCAGGAAATAAACCATTCGTTTCAGGTTCTTGATTCATCAAAGTTACTTTATACAAAACATCTTCATCTGAAGTCTGGAAACCTATTCCATCTGGCGTACAATAAATTGTTCAATTCATTTTGCACAAAAGGTCACGACCTAAAAGATTTACAGGACTACAATCGCACACTACAAATTTATGCATTTTGCTAAAAGAACCAATTTTTACTTCCACCAATTCAGTAAGTGGGGTTTTAATCTGCTGATTGGCTACTCCTACCACTTGGATGTATTCACCTGAGAGAGGAAGGTTTGGAATTTCCACTGATCTAACAGTAGAACGGGTAGCTCCAGTATCGACAAGGAATGTTACGTTTGCACCATTCACTTCTCCATCCACAAAGGGACCAGACTGATCTACCTCTAGAGTTGCGCCAAGCACGCACTCTTTCCCCTCTCCTGCGCACCGTCAGAAACTTTCATCCGGGTCATCCTCACTCTGACGCAACCAATACTGAGAAATGTTAGCTGCTCGCGGCAACTGTGTTACCTGCTCTCCTCCGTAGAATCCTGTTTCTGTACTGTATTTTTGCTGGTAAACAGTGTTGGGAAGTGGTGGTTGTGGCACCTGACTTTGTTGAACAACTACCTCATTCTGCACCTGTGGAGTTAATGATTGATGTCCCGGATTAGGTTTAGGTGGGAACTTACACTCATTTCTCCAATGCCCTAATTTTCCGCAATTATGACATGGCCATTTCTTCTTTGCCTCTTCTAGACTCACTTGACCTTTTCCTTTACCTATGTTTGGTCGCATCTTATTCTGTCCTGATTCGTTTCCATTATTATTGTCCAATTGGGCTTCTTGTTTTTCTGCCACTTTCACTTGTGCCCACATTGCCTTTTCTTTCAACTTACGCTGTTTACTCTCTATTTCATCACTACAATACTTAGCATACCTCAGCACCTCATCTACACTTCCATTCTGCCAGTTTATCATATGTTGCTTAATCATATCGCTTATTTCTTGTTTCAGGCCAAACACAAATCGGTATACAAAATGATTCATGTCCTTTTCACTCAATTCCTCATAACCACTATACTGCTTGAAAACCAATAACAATCGCTCATAATATGCTTGTACAGACTCCTTACTTTCCTGTGTAGTTCTATCAATCTTAACCCAATCTGTCTCTTTGGGAGGAATCTTATTCTTCAAAAAGGTAATCACCTTGTCGTATTTCTTCATCACATCTGGTCCTGGAGCTCCTGTCTTAGGATCTCTTGGATATTCTGTAGTTGGCCAGTCAACCGTAATCTTACATTCTGACCACAGATCCGTTGGTACCACTATGTCAAACAATCCATCCAAATCTATCCACAACACTTTTGAGACCTTTACAAACCTTTCTACTTGTCGGTACCACTCAACTGGCTTCTCTCTTAACTTTGGAAAGTCATTTGTAAATGACAGGATGTCCTGCCTAGTCCAGGGAACATGCACGTAACTACCACCTGGAGTTTCTCTCATAGGGTATTCTTTAGCAACAGGTTCTTTTTCTGTTATCATAAAAGCCAATGAACCTTTGTCTATACTTTTCTCATTCTTCTTTGTCCATCTAACCTTCCACCTGTCCACATCACCCCATTTCCTCAACAACACAATCAACTCCTTTATCTGTGTCAGCCTTCCTGCTGTATTCAAATTTTCAATATCTTTTTCACAAAAGTCTACTCTGTATGGTTTCTGCAATGTTTTTACCTTTGCAAAATCTATCCCAATCTCACTAGCCACTTCTTCTAGTTTGTCATGTAAATTCTTTGCCCTCCATGTTATACTTTTGCACAGAAACATTATTTCATCATCCTGATAATTTTTTATCTTTTCAGTACCAATCGTTCCTAGAATTAATTCTTCCATATCTATTTTCAATCTGATCACATCTAATGGTTTTTCTTCTGTTTCTTTTATTTTAAAAGCTTTCATCCACTCATTTAACTCATCAGGAGTCGGACCTATGGGAGTACTATTTATTTCTGTCCAATTTCCACTCTTTTCAGGTGTCACTGTTGCAGATTCAGTTACCATAGGTATTTTTCTACCGTTACACTCATTTATTGTCAAATTTTCAGGTGGACTTGTTCTGTAAGCACTAGCCAAATTGCTTGTACCTGGACTTGTTTCCATTCTTTTCCTTTTCTCTCTGAAATTGTGAACTCAAGGGAATCACCAAAGATCGTTCATCAATTTTCTGATTCTCAAAAACTGGTATTACTGGACCTATTGTTACAGGCACAGTAACTGCTTCCATATTTTTCGTTAATTCTCTAATTTTCTCAGTTAGTTCTTTTGTTGTCCTTGCCAATTCGCTTGCATTTTCGCTTTCTATTCCCTCATTTTGAGAAGTTCTCATTTGTTCTTGTGACCTATTTACCTCATTTCTCTTTTCCGGACTTTTATTTCGCATAGTCTCTATTGGTGGCGCATTTGGTGTCACCACTGTAGAACTCTGCTGATACGGAGGTGGATTTCTATTTAATATATCTTCCAGCAATTCGTCATCCGTTTCGCTCTCATGCATATACTTTTCTCTCTCTATATGTTTCTTTTTCTCAGTCCGTTTTTTCTTAGTCCCTCCTCAACTGTAAAAGCTGGAAACAAACCTCCTGTCATGTTAGCACATCTCCATCATTTTATTCTGTCCTCATGATTCATTCCCCACAATCTTCCGGGCACAAACTCATAACCTTTCATTCCTCTGAATCTTTCTCGCTCGTACATCTCATCTTCCCATTCTGTTAAAGCCTCAAACTGTGTCGGTCTAGGTCTAGGTTCCAATTTAAACATCTTTTCTCTTAAATTCCGTAAAACCGCTACATTAAAAGACCCATTTTCAGGGAAAGCCAATGCTCCATCATTCTTTGTATATTTTACCCGATTGTCCAACCATATGCACGTATGATATCCATATTTCAGCATCATGTGTGAAGCTGCTGATTTCGGCGGAGGAATTATTTGTCCCTCTCTAGTCACAACCTTTTTGTCTTTCTTAAAGAAATTCTTCAATTTCAGTCGTCCATGACGTTCTCTCCTTTCATACTCGTAATACGGCATGTTTTCTATTTGTTTTCTTTTTATTCTAACGCTGTTTCTGTGTACGGAACTTCGACCAATTACAGCGCGACTCACACTAAAGTACCAATCAGAACAATTCCCACCGTCCGTGAACCAACCAATCCTAGCGCTGCACTTTTCTACGTCACTCCTGCTCTGTGTTCACTTGACTAGCGCACTATCCAATCCTAGCGCTGCACTTTTCCACGTCACTTCTACTCTTTACCCTCCTTTACAAAATTTATCGGCAATTTTCTTTTCACTGTTTTCTTCGTTAGTTACAACAAATAAACAATTCCATAGTCTGATTCGCTAAACAAAGTGACAGCCTTGTCCTTTTACACAAGAATCCTGTTTTTCCAGTAGGCAGCGCTACCTCTACCCTACCACAGAATTATTTACTCTCACCGATAAAGTAGCACTTCCCTCTACCTTACCCTTCTTTCAAACAAACAATTTACTCGTTTCTCTGGGGATAAGACACATGTGGAGACTAGGCTCCTGAGAATTAAGGCCAAAGTTTCACAAGTAAACGTGATTTGCTATTTCATTTACACACTTTTCACACAGAAATCCCTAACATAACACAACCTGCGTTATAACCAAAATGAGTTCAGACCATGTACCAAATTCCATGTGACTTCTCTTGCCACACGTGTTCCACTTCCTACATCCCAGAAGCGTGAAAACTTACATATAACATAACGCGACTCAACATAAAGTGTTAGTCATCAAAAATAATCAATAATCAATAAACAATAATCACTAAACTAATCTATAGAAAACCATAACTCTGCTACCAAGAAATCTGATGCACCATTCCCACACATACAGTGTTGATTAATACATTTAAACGAACATTTTATTTAATTAATTATAAAATTTGTTAGGGGTTAAATTTTTTTATTTTCCCTGCTCCATCAGTGGCTAGGCTGCTTTCCTGCACTGCTTTAGAACGGATTTTCTTCTGAATGGGCACATGGGCAGCTGCGACCCATAGGCCCATCTTAGAAGAAAAGCAGTTTTACAACATTTAGTAGTGCAAGAAAGAGGCCGATGCTGCTAAAAATATAAGTAGGGGAGCTATGAAGTCCTTCTACTTATATGTCAATCTTCTCCGGATTTTTCTGTTGCAGTTCAGCACCGAAATAATGCACAATTGTTAAATTACAGCTAAACTCTGGGCGAGGAGGAAAGCGCAGCAAAGCATGGTAAACAGTAATCCAGTCTGTCCACTGCGTTTAATACTTGGCTAACTATTGTTGAGGCATTTAGCACACGGTCAGTGACATTGGAAGGATGTCATGAGCCCTAATACAGGCAAGAAAAATGTCCTCGGTGCCCCTTCTTCAGAGCTAAAAGACAACTGTAATTGGGATACAATCAGCTCCTAACACACCTGACAATAATGCTGCTGCACCTGCTGTAATGTGGGAAACTAGGCTCTTGCACAGGCTGACAACTGCTACGCCACTTAAATCATGGCCTTTATGTCTATTGATAGGTGGCTGCTGGATATGTTATCTTACACTGCTTCCTTCCTACAGATACAGACTTACACTCTTAGATAGTCCTATATTACAAAGGTGCAGTTCCTATATACCCTGTTTACTCTACAATTGCTTAAAAGCAATAACAATCACTAAAACGTCAAAGGCAGAACACATAGAACCCCACAATCAAACTGATGCTCTGTTCTGCAGAGCGTCTCTAGAAGGGATTTTTCGAGGGACAGAATGGAACCCAGATACAACTGTGAGGGCCCACCTACAATAGGCAATGTCAAGAGTTTGTGTGCGCACACACACTCACACACATATATATATATATATATATATATATATAACCCCCCACCCACACGTTTGGCCCCTTTCTTTCTGCCATGGGAATATATTCTCAGCGTCCCTCAACTCCCACCCCAGGGGGAATGATATTAAAGCTCTGATCTTTGGACATCTCTCACACAGCGAACCAATGGATCAGGGGACATCACCTCTCACATCGTTTTCTGGCATGATTTCGTGGGATTTTGACTTACAAGATAAATATGTTAAACGACCAAACAAATAAAATAAAAAAAATCAGACCGCACAATAAACTCACAAATTTCAAGCAAATAAATATCATTAAAATCCTGGTACACAGATGAGTGCACCAGATGTAGAAACAGTGCAGATCTCTACGTGATGTTATGTTATGTCACAATAAGCAGCAAATACTCGTAGGTGTCAAGGCGCTAGCTCAAGTAAGAAAAGCTGCAGTACTTTATTTATTACTTAATTTGCAAAAATCCGGGCTGATGATCCCATTCGCAGATGGCCTGGCTTGCACAGTGGGTATGTGACTGTATTTGAAAACTTTCAGAAGTGTCCTTCATTCCATAATTCACCACAAATGCTTTCATCCGTGCCCCACTTCTACGTCACACAGCAACAATTCCACGGCGTGGAGGTCCACCATTGGTGGGAGTGCCATGGTTCTGCCACAGTTTCATGATCACGAATTAACACAATTGATTAGAGGCTTGGAGTGTATACTTCTTTTAATAGCTGTGCAACTCCATGATTTGTAGAATATCTGAGAGTGCCTGGGTGTTTTCATGCACGATGGCTTTGGTGGACTGTCCTGCAGCAATGAGTAGTAAATCTAGGTTGAAATTTCAAGTTTAAAAACAAACAGAAAAAAACAAATCTAAAAGTTTGAAACTAAATTTGAAATTGACTATGGTCTATGTTATGTACAATAACATTGGAAACAAAAGGCTCTGAAGAGTTCCTAATTTTGGAGCGGACTTTACACCGATGCGCTCTCTAACTCTAGCTCCTCTAAACCCAGGTACTTTCCTATTCATTTACATCATGCTGCTAAAATCCACTTAACCCCTATTCCAAGATCTAACTTTATCTCTTGCAGTCTGCTAGTAAGTACTTTAACCTTTAACCTGTAACCATAATACTATAATATACCCTTATAGCCCGGTGCTGAGAGCTTTTCCAGTTGTTAAAGGCCCTGATCCAAGATATAGCCTATAACGAGGGAGTGGGCCTTTACCAACTGGTATAGCCCGAGGCAGAAAGACTATTAGGCTATTAGAACATTCCACTCACTAAGGGTAGAATGTTCTAAATTAAAAAGGGAGAAATGTAAAGACAAACAATGGAATGTTGGAGCAGAAGGCTTATACCTGCAATTATTGCCTGGAGCTACTCTATTGTCTTCAATGGAGCTCCCAACATTCCATTGTTCTAAATATCACGTACTGATTCCAGTCCTCAACCCTTACACTATGCCTAACCCATACCCTAACCGTAATTTTCACTTTACTTATGGCCAGATGTTCTAGTGTTTTAAGACCCAGTCACATAACCTCTTGTTTGTAAATCAGAGGGTTTGCAGCCACTAAAAACATTTTTGGAATATTCTAAACTCTTTCAAAGATTTGGAAACGTTTTTCAGAATCATTATATGGTTTTAGAAATCGATACCGATTCTCAATTTGATAGGGGCAAGTTATGGGCATGACTTCTGAATTCTGAATCAGGATCCTATGTATGAATGGTTTGCGACCGTAATTCAAGGTGCCAACCTTTCAAAAGTTTGTATTTTTAAAGCCGCCCCATTTTTTGTACAAAACTCAGCCTGCTTTAAAATGAATCCATTTTGAAATACATTCACAGGGAGGATCACTGACACAATATCGAGGTAAACACTATTGTTTGACACAAATATTGAGTCAAAAATATCGTTTTCCAAAATATCCTGTCCCTATACATATAATGGTAAGTACAAAAGTACCATAAAAAATGTATCATTGACACTAACATCGTCCAAACATATATAAAAATGCATATTTATAATATAAATAGAGTTTAAAGCAGTAAATGTAAAATATTTTAATATATAAAGTTAATGTAACGTAAATTAAATAAATTCCACTAATATTTAATACTATAAATAAATATATAACACACAAACACATATGTATACATATATGTGTGTTTATGTTTATATAACATATATATATATTTACTGAAAAAACCATAGGCTTCAGCCATGTTATAGTTAGAAATTAGCATTTAAAAAACCTTTGAAATTCACTGAAAAAACTATAGATTTCAGGGACATTATAGTTAGTTGGACATTTCACTCGTACAAAACCAGAGAAATTTGGCTGTTATAGTTAGTTCAGCTAACTATAACTCGCGCCCCCGCAATGCACTGCTGATGACGACACATATTACATCATTCATGACATGGTCAGTGACATCACTGATTACATCACTGATGACATCACTGATGACATCTCAAATGACATCACTGATGACATCATCCAGTGACTGTGTGTTTCTGTAAAGTTTAAATATGTTTTATATATATATATATGCCAAGGTGTATTGAAGAATGAGTGGGTGTATGAGTGTCTGATGGATGATTTAGTAGGTGCGTGACTCACTGTATAAGTGAGTGATTAAACGTGTCTTAGTGAATGCATGGGTTAGTGACTAAACTGTGTAAATGTCTGTATCAGTCTGTCTGTTGGTGTGTAAGCGGCTCCATGGGTTGTTGAGTAGCTACATGAGTGTCTATATGGGTTATTGATTGGTTGTCTGAGTATCTGTATGGGTGCCTGAGTGTCTGTGTGGTTGGGTGGGGGGTGTATGACTCCCTGCATGGATGTGTGAGTGGGTGATTCACTGGGTGTATGGGTTCAAGAGTGCGGGTGTGAGTGGCTGTATGTGTGGGTGAGTGTGTGTATGGCTGTGTTGGTGAGTGAATGGATGTCTCAGTGGTACATGTGTGGGTATCTACATATGTGAAAGGCAGTATATGTGAGTGTTGGAGTATATAAATGACTATATGTTAGAGTGAGTGATTGTGAGAGTGGCTGTATGGATGAATGTGTGCTTGTATAAGAGAGTAAGTATGTGTTAGTATATGTATGAATAAGTGAGGTGGTGTGTGTGTATAACTGTATAGGTGAGTAAATGGGAGTGTGATTGATTCTTTGCATGACTGACTAGGTGTGTGAGTAACTCTATGGGTTAGTGGCGGTGTGTGAGTGTCTCTATAGGTGTATAAGTGCATATGATAGTGCTGTATTGATGAGTGACTGCATGTATGAGTGACTGTAAAGGTGAATATGTGGATGTGTGTGTAGACCTAGGAATCAGTGAGTGGGTATGTAGTAACTGGTATTGGTGTGTGTATAGTTTCGAAAATGGTAGTCTGTATTTTAGAGTAGGTGTATCTAAGGTTATATTAGGTTGTGAGGAGGTGCATCTGATTATCACATGGATGATGTCATCAGTGATGTCATCAGTGATGTCATTTGAGATGTCATCAGTGATGTCATCAGTGATGTCACTGACCATGTCATGAATGATGTAATATGTGACGTCATCAGCAGTGCATTGCGGGGTGCGAGTTATAGTTAGCTGAACGGCGGAATTTCTCTGGTTTTGTACGAGTGAAATGTCCAACTAACTATAATGTCCCTGAAACCTAAGGTTCTTTCAGTGAATTTCAAAGGTTTTTTTAAATGCTAATTTCTAAATATAACGTGGCTGAAACCTATGGTTTTTTCAGTGAATTTCTAAGGTTTTTAAATGCTAATTACTAACTATAACGTCCCTGAAACCTATGGTTTTTTCAGTGAATTTCAAAGGTTTTTTAAATGCTAATTTCTAACTATAACGTCCCTGAAACCTATGGTTTTTTCAGTGAGTTTCTAAGGTTTTTTAAATGCTAATTTCTAACTATGCCTACAGAGGTAGGACATGTGCAGAAAGAGGAAGAAAGGCGCAGAAAGAAGCAAGAGAAATGCAGAAAGAGGCAACAGAAGTCCAGAAAGACAAAGAAAGGTGCAGAAAGAAGCAAAAGATATGCAGAAAGAACCAACAGAGGTGCATAAAGAGGCCTTGTTGCAAAGTCATCCTGTGCCCCCAACTTTTTGCTGACTGGTACTGGTGGTAACTGACTCTGACTACCCAGGCCTAGAGCCAGTGCTATGCTAAAGGACACTTAGAATACAGTGAAAATACCTACATACACTAGGGTACACTATGGGCTGGGGTACCCCTGTGATTGGCATGACCTCCCCTGTAAGGCCATAGTATATAATAGTAGCAAACAACAATGTCTCAAGGGTATCGTTTCAAGGGGCAAATATACATATATGTACGTTGCGTCACAATTATTTAGACAGGATTGTAATCCAAAAGGGAAAGAAACCAGGGAGACAAATCAAATAAATGCAAATTGTATTTCATATAAAAAACATGTTGGACATATTAACTTCATATGTTCAAGCACATGAATCGGTAGCACTGCGTTACATTCAATGGCATGTAACCAACAAAATACTGTGCACAAGTGCTCGTGAAATGTAGTGACGGCGCAAGTGACATATGACGTGGTATGAACAGTGGGAATAATGGGCGCAACAACAAGTGAGATAAAACCACGAATTACATATTCAGGATACCACTACAATAAATGGCAAAAGAATTCAATTTTAAAACGTGTAGGGTATCCGTAGGTAGGGGCGCCAAAAGTTCCACTGTGGGAGTCGACGGCGTTTCGGCCTGCAAAAGTCTTAGGCCATCATCAGGACCAGGTTACATTAATTCAATTGCAGTGTCATGGAAGCCAGGAGTAATCAAGCCAGGCAGTAGTACAGTCCTCGTGAAGCTCCGGACGTGAAACAAGCTACTAAAGAGCTTCAAGATGAAAGAATGTTCTGAGAAGTCAGAAGTGGGACAACGGGCAGCCGAAGGGTCTGTCAGTGTGTCAGGAGTCAATCATGGAATGCCGGCAAAAGTCAGTGCTACCGATTCATGTGCTTGAACATATGAAGTTAATATGTCCAACATGTTTTTTATATGAAATACAATTTGCATTTATTTGATTTGTCTCCCTGGTTTCTTTCCCTTTTTGGATTACAATCCTGTCTAAATAATTGTGACGCAACGTACATATATGTATATTTGCCCCTTGAAACGATACCCTTGAGACATTGTTGTTTGCTACAGATTATTGCCCTGGTCTCTTTAGGGTTTAAGGGCTACCTCCTGTAGTCTGTTACTATAGTATATAATAGGGCAGGGGGATTAAAACTACCTCTAAGTCAGAGGTGCAGAAACATGCTACTTTAACTAGTAGTCGCATTTGCAGAGTGGTAGAGAAAGGGTGCTGGGCCTCCGACCAGCGCTCTAGAATTCCGCTGCATAGGACTTACAGGAGGTACCAGGAGGGCTTCTTGGCCCCCAAAGTCCCTCAGGAGTAAAGTGGACTTCATCCCCCATCCCGTAGACTGCCAGGAGGCGCATTTGCAGAGTGGTGGAGAAAGGGGCATGGCCTCCGAAGACGTCTTAGCAATCCTACTGTGTGGGACTTACTGGAGGTAACAAGAGGGTACTTGGCCCCCAAGGACATCCTTGGGGGCCAACTACCCCTCCTATTACCTCCAGTAAGTACCACACAGCAGGATTGCTAAGTTCTCATAACAGGCCATGCCCCCTTTGCCCACCACTCCGCAAACGCGCTCCCTGGCGCACTCTTTGATGGGGATTGAATTCCCCTTCAGTGCTGGGGATCTTTAGAGGCCATCTAGCCTACCTCTTACCTCCAGTAAGCCCCACACAGTGGGATTGCTGAGAGGTGGACACAGGCCATGCCCCCTTTCTCAACCACTCTGCAAACGCGCCTCCTGGCGCGCTCTTGGTTGGGTGATGAAGTCCCCTTTCCTCATGAGGGTCCCTGGGGGCCACCTAGCCCACCAGGTACCTCCAGTAAGCCCCACACAGCTGGATTGCTGAGTGCTCCGTGCCATGCCCCCTTTTTACACCAGTCTGCAAACGCGGCCCCTGGTGCTTACTGGAGGTACCTGGTGGGCTAGTTGGCGCCCAGGGACCCTCAGTATTCAAGGGGACTTAATTCCCCAACTTTGAACGTGCTAGGGGGCACGTTTGCAGAGTGGTGCAGGGAGGGGGCTGGGCCTCCGGCGAGTGGCCCCGTTTCTTTCAATATGTTTTGGGCCCTGGGGACCCCATCCCCCAGGGCCTGCACATTGTCAACAAAAAAAAACGGGAAGGGAGCCGCACGGCCCCCCCTCCCGAGGCCGATTTCGGCCCCGGGGACTCCATCCCCCGGGGCATGGCCAGACTTGTTTTTTTTTTTAAATAAATTTGGAGGGGGGCCGCGTGGCCCCCCTCCTCAGGCCAATTATGGCCCTGGGGACCCCATCCCCCGGGGCCGGCTTTCTGTTTAAAAAAAAAAAAAAATTATAAGGAAGGGGGGCCACGTGGCCCCCCTTACATGGGCCACTATTGGCCCCAGGGACCCCATCGCCTGGGGCCCGGCCATTCGTTTTTGTTTTTAAAAAAGGGAGGGGGCCGCGTGGTCCCCTTCCTGGGCCACTTCTGGACCCGGGGACCCCATCCCCGGGCTGGCCCTTAGCGTTGGGGACCATGGGGGGAGCCCCAATGCCCCCACGGTCCCTGCCGGATCCCCGCCTCCTGCGGGAGCCGGCATTAGCTTTTGCACAAGGGGAGCTGCTCACATGCAGCTCCCTTGTGCAAGCATCTGCTTTGCTTTTTGGAAGCGAGAGTAGGAAGCTTCCAAAAAGCAAAGCAGGGATTGCTATGGCAGGGCGGGAGATGTGCTCCCACCCTGCCATAGAAAACAGCAATGTCCCGGGGGTGGGCACCCCGGGACATTGCAGGAGCTGACCCTGGGGGGTGGCGGTCCCCAAGGCCATCAAGGGCTCCAGGAGGGGGGGCCGCGCGGCCCCCCTCCCAAGGTTAAGATAGCCCCGGGGAGGTGGTGGTCCCCGGGGCAGTGTGGTGGGGCTCGAGCCCCCCCACACTAATTTTTTAGCAAAGCCCCGAAGAGGTGGCGGTCCCCGGGGCTTGGTGGGGGCCTGCAAGGCCCCCCCACCTTATTACAATAAAGCCCCAGGGAGGTGGCGGTCCCCGGGGCTTGGGGGGTCCTGCGAGGCCCCCGCCCATATTTACAGATTGCCCCGGGGAGGTGGCGGTCCCCGGGGCTGCAGGGGCCCCCTCGGGAACCCGCTCTATAATTCCCCATTGCCCCCGGGACCTGGTCCACCCGGGGGCTTAACAATAACAAAGGGCCGGAGCCAGCGCTTCGTTTTTTTTTTGTTTGCTCGGCCGGAATCGCACACCCAGCGCGAATTCAGCTGATTTTTTTTGGGGCAGGCCTAGGGGTCAGGGTGTTTGTACCCTGCCCCCTTTTCTTGTTTTTTTATGTTTTTTCACCCTTTTTCTTGTGACTCGGTTAGCCTTAGGAGGGGGGCCCTGTGTGCCCCCCTCTTATTTTTAATAAATGCTCCCAGGACCTGGCCCATAATGTGGGGTTCATGAAAAACAAGCACAGGAGCCCGCGCTTGGTTTTAAAAAAAGAATTGCTGTGGATTTGTGGCTCCGTCACATTCCCACGACAACTTTGTTTTTTAAAAAGTGCTTTTTGGCCAGTTCGGGGTCACAAGGGGACCCCAGGACCACAGTTAAGGGGTTAGGGTATTCCAACCCTGCCCCGTTTTAATTTTTTTAAATGTTTTTTGTGGGACTCAGCTGAAGCCAAGTCCCAAGTGACTGTCAACACTTTCTGGATGAGGTGTTGGCACCCAACCAGATTTAAGCACGGGGACTGTTGGATCCTCGTAGGTTGTGCGTCCCTATGTATAAAAATTTGTATTTTGTTAATATCTTAAAAACTGTTGAACTGATTTACACCAAATAACAAAAGGGGTTTTTTTATGGACCAAGAGCTACTTTCCTGCCAAATTTGGTGTAATTCCGTCCAGTGGTTCGGGATGTAGTTGTGACTAATATCTCTATGGAAATTAGATTGGAAAAGCACTTTTTTTACCCCCTTTTTTCTTGGTTCCGCTTGACGGATCGCCCCAAAACTTCCCATGCACAACAAGAATCACCGGGGCACTGTATTGGGCAATTGTCATGAAGATTCGTCAACCAGCGCCAAAGATATAGGCAAGTCAAAAAACGCTTTTCCTTTGGAAATATGGTGCTAACTATAACTACCTACTGGTGACCGCCAGTAGGTAATACATATATATTCACTGAAAAAACCAAAGGTAACAGGAACGTTATAGTTAGGCTCAGATTTCACTCGTACAACCCCAGTGAAATTCATCGGTTATAGTTACCTGAGCTAATTATACCTTACGCCCCCGCAATGCACTGCTTATGACCTCAAATATTACATCACTCATGACATGGTCAGTGACATAGGTTTTTTCTGTGAATTTCTAAGGTTTTTGAATTCTATTTCCTAACTATAACGTCCCTGTAGCCTTTGTTTTTTTCCAGTGAATTTCTAAAACATTTTAAATTCTATTTCCCAACTATAACGTACCCTATAACCTTTGGATTTGTTAGTGAATTTTTAAGGTTTTTTTAATTTTATTTCCTAACTGTAACCTGTAACCTTTGAGAGAGGGAGTGTGAGTGGCTGTATAGGTCAGCGAGTGGGTGTGTGAGTGGCTGTATGGGTCTGTGAGTGGGTGTGTGAATGGCTGTATGGGTCGGTGAGTGGGTGTGTGAGTGGTTTTGTGGGTGTGTGAGTGGCTGTATGGGTCAGCAAGTGAGGGTGTGAGTGACTATTTGGGTCTGTGAGTAGATGTGAGAGTGGCAGGACGGGCCAATTGTGCAGAGCTTCAGATGATTTTGCACATTTGTATACTCATAGTCATTTAAAGGTAGAACCATGTAATCTGCTCTCACCAGATAAGGACAAGAAAGAAACTAGTCACAGTCACTACGGATTGCGCTCCAATAGATCAATGATGCAGTTTCAGATCATTTTTCAATGTGGACTTTCCGAGAAAACACACTTGCTTTGCCTTTGTCAAGCCCAGGAGGTCAGGATAATTTCTCCTTTACAGAAGTGGAGTTTCAATTGGGCCACCCTCTATGTTTATATATGTAAGTGCTTCCCATTTACTTTTTGTTTCTGTGAAATGAGCATCAGGGCCAGAATGGCCTGTCAAAACTTAGTGGGTGAGGGGAGCCACGTGGACCCCCCTTCCTCGGTCAATTCCATCCCCAGGTATCCATTCTCGGTGCCTGGCCAACATTCAATGGGAGAGGGGACCTACGTGGCTACCCTCCCCAGGCCGATTTCAGCCAAGACAACCCCATTCCCCGGGGCCCAGTCACATCTACCTGGGTGCACTGGCCCCTGCCGGGCACCCAGTGTGCCTTGATGGGGATCACGGGAGGTGTCACCGCAGTACCAACCAGCTCCCCACCTCTTGCTGGAGCCAGCATTGCTCCTGCACGCAGAGAACTGCTGAATATGCGGCTCCCTGAGTGCTGGAGCAACCTTTTATCTGTTTCCCAAACTCTGCTCCCAGCAAGTGGGAGCAGTTTGATAGCTCCCGCTTGCTGGGAGCAGAGTTAGTGTTTGTTCTCGCCCGGCGGGAGCTGTCACAGCTTCCGCCACGCAAAAGTAAACAGCTATCTCCCAAGGGTGGGCACCTTGGGAGACAGCAGAAGCCGGCCCTGGGGAGTGGCAGTCCCCATGGCCATTAATGGCTCCAGAAGGTGGGATCGTGTGGCCCCCGTCCTTTGATTAGCACAGGCCAGCCCCAGGGAGGTGGTGGTTCCCGGGGTTGTACGTGGTCCGGGAGGGGGTTGGCGCAGCTCCCTCCCAGTTTTAAATGTGTATTTGGCCACGGGGAGGTGGGTGCCCTGAGGTCCTGGTGGTCTGCACAGGCCCCGTGTTATTATTTAGCCCAAGGGGAGGTGGTGGTCCCATGGCCATATTAATGCCACAGGAGAGGATCTATGCTGCACCTATCCACTATGTTGTAAAGCCCCGGAGAGGTGGTGGTCCCTGGGCTCAATGAGCCCAATGGAGGGGGGGGTGGCCTAACGGCCCCTCTCCCATGTTTAAATAAAGCCCCAGGGAGTTGGCAGTCACTGGGACTAAAAAGAGCCCTAGGAGGATGGACTTGTGTACCCCCTCCTTTTTTATGCTATGCCCACATGCCCCCGGTATCTGGCCCTCCCAGGGGTTAAACTGTAATCAAACACGGGAGACTGTGCTTGTATTTTTGTAAAAATGTTGCCACAAATTTGCGAACCAGTCACAATTTTGACCGCAATATTTTTTTTAGAAAATGCTTTTTGACTCTGGTGGGGTTCCTGGGGAACCCCAGCACCAGGCCTAGGGGATCAGTGTATTCCTACCCTGACACCTTGTCTTTATATTTTACGTTTTACTTGAGACTCAGCTGAATCAAGGAAGTGTTGGCAGCCAATCAGATTTCTGCATGTGAATAATAAGATTCGCTGAGGGGTCGCATCCCTAGATATACAAATGTGATTTTCTTTTAATAACTCTAAAAATTACTGAACGGATTTACACCGAATAACAAAAAGGCTGCTTTCTGGGCCAACATCTAGCTTTCTGCCAGATTTGATGTGATTCCATTCAGCAGTTCAAACTGTAGTAGTGTCTAAAATTCCTATGGAAATTAACATGGGAAATGCACTTTTTTTGACTCCCCCTTTTTCTCAGGCCCCGCTTGACAGATCACCCCGAGCCTTTCCATCCTAAATAAGATCGACAGGCACACTTTTTTGGGGAACATTTTGTGAAGATTAGTCAACCGGCGGCAAAGATATAGGCAAGCCAAAAAATGCTTTTCCTATGGAGACTAGGTCCTAACTATAACCTACTGACAACCTCCTGGAGGTGATATATGTATCACCTCCAGGCGGTTGCCAGTAGATTATAGTTACCTAACTATAACTACTTAGTGGCGACCGCCAATAGATAATATATATATAGTTATAGTTAGGTGTGCTTTTCCACAGAAGCATAATTTTTTAGTTTGCTTATAACTTTGGCCACATTGGATAAATCGATATAAAACTTTTCTAAAAAAATTTCATCCACCACAGCTCTCTCCTGGAAATTTTCTGGGTGATCCGTCATGTGGGGACCGAGAAAGAAGAGGGGTCCAAAATCCCCATGCATTTTCCATAGACTTTTTTAGGCAAGGCTACAATAAAAACTGCTGAATGGAATTACACCAAAGCTAGATCTTGGGCTGCAGAATGTGCTTTTTGTGATTTGGTGTAAATCTGTTCAGTATTTTTTGGGAAATTTAGGGTAAAAAATAATTGTATATTTTGCCATTTGGGTCTGCAAGAGTCTAGAGAGACTCTTGCAGGAGCGCCATTTTAAAAATAGAGCATTCTGATTGGCCCAGGGAGCTATATTTCCAGTGGGAGTCAGTCTCCAGCGAGAGCTAGTGCTCTGATTGGCTGCCAGCAACATGAGGAAAATGTTGCTGGCAGCCATTACAGGACTCAGGGACTAAGTCCCCTGTCCTGAAGTTATAAAAAAATAAAGATATATGGGAGCCTGATAGGGATTCCCTGACCCCCCTATGCCCCATGGGGGGACCCAGAGAGACCCCCCCTGGGGCCATAAAAGAAAGAAATGGCAAAAAATGCTGTGATCCCACGACACTCTCATGGGATCCCCAAAAAAACAATGCCAGCCGAGCTGTATTTATTTATTATAAGCCCCAAATGGGAGGGAGTCTGTGTAGTCCCCTTCCCCGAGTCATCAGAGGCTCGGGGGAGTCCACCGCTGGGGCAGAACATATTATGTATAGGGAGGAGGGACACGGGCCCCATCCTCAAGCCATTAGAGGCCCCGGGGAGCCCACCCCAGGGGCCGCACATATTATATATGGGGAGGGGAGATGTGTGGTACCCCTCCCTGTTCCATCGTAGGCCCCTGGGAGCCTAACCCTGGTGCCAAAATCACTAAAGATTGGCAGTGGGGCTGTGTGGCCCCCCACCCTGAGCCTCTACCGACCCCGGGGACATAGCCATGGTTTCGGCTGGCTTCATGAGGTCAGTGCATTTGGTGATCCAGTCAGGGAAATTCTCTCCAGGCTGTTCCAGGTTTAATGCAGCATCGGGCTGGATGGTGTTGAGGGCCTCCGTCCACTGAGTCTCAGTCACTTTGTTCCAGCTGCGGTGGGAGAAGCTTGGGGGCTGAATTCTGCAGCAAACGTACAAAGAAGAAAAAACGTCAGAGGATTGTTTTTGTGCAGGAAGGTGTCCCTTCCTGCATAAAAACAATACTGCCTGCAACGCAGGCACCTTTGCACGATGGTGCAAGGGTGCCTGTGTTCGTGCTTGGTAGCTTCTAGTACGCCAGCCCAGAGAGAGAGCAGGAATGCAGCATATCTTAATAGATATGGTGCATTCCTGACCTCTCTAGTTGTCTTGCATGGGTGAACTGCGTCAAATACTAGTAAATCTGCCCCCCAAAGTCTCCCCTCACTTGCTCTGTTTAATGGTGTAGATGCAGAGTACAGGTCATTAGAATGACTGTGTGGTCACATGGGGTAGTAAACGGCTATACAAATGACAAGCCTAATATACAGCCAGGTGCCACATTTCTTATTGCACATGAAAATTACACAATATTGTATCCAGGTGTCACAAAAAGGGGCATTTTTGATGTGCAGTTAATCTCGGTGTGGAAGAACACACCAGCCCAGGTGTTTGAAAAACATATTTCAGCTGTAAAATTTGGTTCTACCAAGTTTCAGCATTTGCCAGTACAAGTGGACCGCTATAAATGAAATACTTGGCAGCATCTCCGCTTTTGAAGCAAAAATGTATACTGTATTACTACTTACATGGTATACCAAAGAGTAGAGAAGGAACCTCTATAACAATAGGTCCACTATTTAAGGTTCATGTTTTACCACGGTTCCGATACATGTTGCCTCTAAACATCTAAAATATAATTATACAATAATTTATAGATTCTTACACTGATTACTGAGTTGTCTTGAAATATTTATCACTCAAGGAAACCCTTTTGTGCAGCGGTAAGATTTATGAGTTGTGCGAGTTTTAACTCACCCTTTAAATAACGGGTGAGATAAAGTCGACATCTCGGACAAAATTGGGCAGGTCAAACCTGGCAATATTTCTGGGAGAAAATGCCTAGTGAATACCGAGACATTTAGAGTTCGGTGCTAAAAGTATCAAAATCTGCATATTATGTACCCAATTTTAAGGACTCAACTTGGAATATGTGGTAATTAACACATCTAATAAATTTCAAACACGGTGGTATGAATATCATTGAGCTAAAAAATTATTGTATTCAACACCAGGGCACTCACAATCGAGGCGTCAGTGTTAGCTCAAATTAGGATTTTATAAATTAGATATCTAATATGGATCATAGCCGTTCGTGTAGATCGTTTGCATTTTGTCCAAAATTAAATTGCCCACCCTGACCGCCTCTGTTCCAACTCTTCCCTGAACTGACATCAACCAGCTTATTTCATGCAATAACACAGTCAGGTTGGAGAACTCGGCGCATAAAAAGATAGGATAGGCATATCTATTTATGTGCTGAGTCTCCGCAGTCGTAAAATTACCATTAGTAGAATTAAACACGTAGTTTGTGAATACCAAAAAAAATAGTAAACTTACACAGAGTATAAGTTTATTGTTGTGAATCAAGCACGGAATACAAAGTCTCTTCAGTCGTAAAATTACTAGTAGTAAAAATTTCACTTGTAGTTCTGAATAATAAATCAGTAGTAAACTTACAACCAAGCGTAAGTTTCCCTTTGTGAATCAGGCCAGATAAGTATAGCCTTCCTGATTGCTCTTAAGGTTTCCCTTGTGTAGGAAGCATCATGATCAATTTTGCAATTAATTCAATATTGTGTTTTTATTCCCCAAGCTTGCAGTTTTTTATTCCCTAAGGTCGTGGTCCTGGTGCTAGGCAGGACAGCAAGCTTGGTGAATGTTATGTTATGTTATATGTTATGGTATACTGTTTTATAAAGAGCACAGCTGCCCCAGCAAAGGGGCGTCCCAGCGCTAATAGCAAAAATACGGAGGCTACTGACATAAGCACGGCCTATAGAGGAGAGAAGAGGTGGGTTTTAATAGCCTTACGGAATGCCAGGTAGTTATCAATGCTGCGGATGTGTATAGGAAGAGAATTCCAGAGTTTGGCTGCCAGTGTGCGGAAAGAGCGCCCACCAGCACGCACCCTCCTTACCCGGGGAACAACCGCCAGATGTTGAGCCATCGAGCGGAGTTGGCGGGTGGGTGTATATGATGAAAGCAGGTTGGCCAAGATGCCAGGAGAGGAGAAATTCTGAATTTTAAAAACAATGCAGAGGGACTTAAACTCCACGCGTCTGGCCACCGGCAGCCAATGTAGCCAACGAATAGCACTAGTAGTGGAGCAGGTTCTAGGGAGGCCAAGGAGAGTTCTAGCAGCTACGTTTTGGACCCTCTGCAATCTCAGAATCTCAGTCTTGTTCGTCCCCAGGGAGAGCGAGCTAGCGTAATCCAGTCTCGACAAAATGGAGGCCTGAACAATAACCTGCAGTGCAATAACCAATAGTGCACAGTCACAGAAAGACGTAGGTTGCACAAAAACAAATAGTCTGTGCATTTTTGCATGCCTCTGTATGTGTGTCAGCACATTAAAGCCTGACCTACTGGTTTTGCAAATGCTTGTTCACTGTGCTTCAGTTACTCAACTGACAGATATATAAAGGGAACCCTAGTTCCTCAATACTTTTGATATGACAAGCATACATTAATAGACTATATATATTTATTTATTTTCTCGGCCTCGGCTTGATCGAATCACCCCAAAACTTTCAAGACAGCAGCTGACCTGAGCGGGCCATTAGTTTTGAAAATTTCGTGAAGATTCGTCAAACGGCGCCAAAGATATTGGCAAAAGAAAAACGCTTTTTGAATAGAAACAAGGTTCTAACTATAAGTACCTACTGGCAACTGCCAGTAGGTGGATATATATATATATATATATATATATATATATATATATATATATATATATATATATATATATATATATATATATATATATTCTATTAATGTATGCTTGTCATATCAAAAGTATTGAGGAACTAAGGTTCCCTTTAGTTTCACAAACCCCTAAACAACATTGGTTCATCTCCCTCCTAATGTATGCAATCTGTATCGAGGAGCTTTGTGCATTTAGATTCGGGCCTACCGTGCTATTTCTGCAATTTCAGAGCTCACAACGTGAATGATAGCTATGCCTGCCATTCTCCTTTGTTTGAGGTCATGCGAGGGATGTTTACACTGCTAGCATGAGCATTTAATAAAAGTAGACACATTGTTTAAAACCGTCTGATTTTCCCTTTCAATCCCAGCGGCAAGCTTACAATCACATCACATAATAATATTGAATGAATTGTGCATTGTCCAAGCCACTCAAACGAGTTCGGAACGTACTACATTTTAAACCAATTAAAGATAAAACATTCAGTGAGATGCAAAGTTTCATATTATGAATACCAAGGGGCTCTATGTTGTAAGAGTCACGTGCCAGGTCAGGAGGGCGCCATTTTGAATTGGGTGACAATATTTGAAAAAAATAAAAAATGATGATGATGGTAATCTAGAGAACCTAGGCGGCCAATCGCTTCCAGTTAATCTAGGTCCGGGAGATTGTGAACAGAGGGGCATTAGCACTTTGATATTTAAAATACGAAGCGTATGGAGTTATACTTATAGAACTGTGATGTGCATAAGTGTGGTTTTGAAAGTGACACATTGTCAGTAAGCTGGTCATTGGTAGTGTGGTGGATGTTTATATGCTGTAGGAGATGACTGTGAAATTGCATTTTTTTTTTTAACAAATGATGCACAATATGAGGATAATTACCCAAAATTAGACGCAAATTTCACAAAATAGACTTTATGCTACCTTGAGTGAAACCTGAATGCAAGGGCATTCAAAAATTTCACATAATTTACAGAATGCAAAATAGTGCAAATTGCAGAAGTGAAAAAAAAATTGTACTCTTGTAGTTGTGAAAATTAATAATAGAAAGTCCATAGTGGCAAATTAGGAGTGCCAAGAGTGACCTGTTGTCAGGTCTATGGGCGTTGACATTGTGGCAAAGTTGGAGAAAACAACAGCATATTGAACAGTATAGGTGTGCATATATAGTCGTGAAGAAATACAGCTACATCTGTTTTATGATTGCTGAAGATGGTGTTGGGTCCTCCAACCTTTGTCTCCCTAATAGAGTGAATATTGGGTTACTGGACTTTTAGACCAGCCAAACAAGATGTAATGGATAACATTAACGAAAGAGGGAATTCAACCATTAGCACTCATCCTTTACCACGCAGTTAAGTACCACAAAGGCCCTTTTAGGTACCTTAAAACATGGTTTTTTACCACACAGGTAAGTTATTGCCTTTTTATTGTAGTTTATTAGTTTATTTATTTTTTGTTTATTTTAAATGCAATAATATCTATCTATCTATCTATACATATATATATATATATATATGCAATAAACAATTTTGCACTGGCAATTGAGGTCCATGTCCGTCTTCTTTCTGATGGATGGAAATGATATGGAGCGGAGAACGTGATATTTTGGGCTACGACGGCTTCCTCAGCCTTACACGGACCCCTCCTCATTGAAGTGGCCGAGCGGAGCAGAAGTCAAATCCGACGACCGGCATTGGCGGCGAGTCAGAAAGTGAAGTGTTTTCTGGGAGGATTAACCACGGCAGCCCACTGACGGCACAATCTTCCTCCTCTGTGAGGGGTCGGCGCGACTCAAGTCGGAGGGCCTGAGGGACGCCAACAACTAAGAGGTAGGAAAGTGCTTACGGTCAGGTGGAGGGGTGTGCGATAGGGTGGGGAGTTTCGATTAACGTTATACTCCTGGACTCTTTGAAATAAATTGCAGCAGTATTCAAAATGTCCGCTGAAGCTCTGCGGGACCGGGAGGCAGCAGCAATAGAAATGTTTGACAACTCCCCTACGCAGGCTCCGCATGCACAGGTGTCAAGGAGCACAGCACGAGAGGGATCCAATACAATCAGGGACATGTTACCCAAATTAGAGAAATTAATGAAACAAGAGCAAGCCAAATGGTAGGAGAATAAATTGTTACAACGATACCTGGATGTGGGCAGGATCTCCAGAGGTTTAAGGATAATGATCGCCCCAAGTTACGAGAACCCCAATCCGAGCATGTTGAGAGAATGGGCAGAATGTAATTTAGAATCATCTATAAGATTGGTTCAAATCTTGGTAAAATACGTGGAAACTGACCGCATTGAATTGCAGAAACAAATAGATGAACTCAATGATGAAATTGCCAAAATGGGATCAACTGAGGCAATAACTAAAATGCAGGAAGAAATGGGAGTAAGACTACGCAAGGAAGAAGACAAGATCAAAGATAGAAAAACTTATAAAGTTCAGCGCAACAAAGATGACTATGAAACCTGGCAAATTTTCACGTTTTCCAAGAAATATGATTGACTTAAGACTCAACAGGCCAGTGGTAAAAATGATAGGGTGCAAGCACCATTGACCAACAGGGAATCACAACCCACTACATCAGCCTCAGACTTGAGCTCTGCATTGGAGAGTGAGTCAGAATCGGAATCTAATAGACCTGGATCAAGTCAACCGTTGCTAAAACTCTCCCTAGCTGAAGAATTGGATTTTTTACGCCAGGACAGAAGGCAAACATTACGACCGAGAAACAACAGAGGCGGCAGAGGAAAAACCGAAAATGGCGTGAAAGGAGAAAATCCAACAGGCGGCGACAAAAACAAGAAGCAAGTTACAGGCAGGTGGAGACGCAAATAAATCCAGGGGTTTGTGATGCCAATACAATAATCAACCTGGCACAAATCGATTTGAATCAGGTGGAAACACAACTTTTGTCTCTAGGCTTATCTTATTGCCCAGAAAGCAGCTTTAATTATGCACAGACAAGTGACTTTCTTCGGAGGATACAAGACCTAGCTTGGCATGATGATTATATCCTTGCGACAATGGATGTTACATCACTGTATACGAGCATTAATCACAAGGATGGTGTCAGAGCACTTGAGCACTTTCCAGGCAACAGAGAAATCTGTTTGTTTCAACATAGCAGAATGTTAATCCACATGACATCTTACTGCCTTGAAAACAATCTTTTCATGTTTCAAAATCAAATGTAGCAGCAAGTACAGGGCGTTGCTATGGGGGCCAGCTTCTCCCCCAGCTATGCGTGTCTATACATGGGTTGGTGGGAGCAGCTGGTCCTCAGGGCAAAATATGGGGTTATCCTGAACGAACATGTGGTGCTATGGTTGAGATTTATCAATGATTTGTTTGTCATCTGGAGAGGAACGAAGGAGAGCGCCTTAGAATGTATATCTTTGATCAATGTCAATGATATCAATCTTAATTGTACAGCAACAGTTAGTGCACACACAGTTAATTTTTTAGATGTACAGGTGTGAATAGATAACAACAGGCTGGTAACTATATTACATTGTAAGGAAACAGCCGGCAATTCTGTGTTGCACGCTACTAGTTTCCATCCAACCCACCTGATTCAGAGTATCCCCTATGGGGAAATGCTCAGGTTGAAGAGAATCTGTAGTAATAATGCTGACCTGGCAAGGGTCCAAAAAAACAGTAAACTCAGATTTTTGGCTAGAGGCTACTCAGAGAGAAATATCAATGCAGCAATTACCAAAACACATTTACTCAATAGATCAGAGCTTTTATTCGGTAAAAATGAAAACAGCTGTGACTCAACCTCTAAACATGAGCAAAAGAAAGTAAAGGATGGGGCAGATCAGACAAGATTGATTATCACATACAACAAACAGGAAAGATAATTGAGGAACATCATCAGGCGCAATTGGCCGCTAGTATTGGATGATCCAAATATAGGTCATCTATTGCCAAAGTCGCCGTCTATTACATACAGAAAAGCTGCATCCATGAGCAATGCTCTTGTAAAAAGCAGTCCAGAATTAAAGGAGGGGGTACTTGGTTAACATCTAGAAAAGGTTTCCTCAAATGCACCACCTGTCGTGCCTGTAAATTTGGAACAAACAAAACATCATATCTGAGCCCTTTCAGCGACAGACCAGTCAAAATAAAGACATTCCTCACATGTAAGACAGATCATGTAGTATATGTTTTGGAGTGTTCCTGTAGTCTGCACTATGTTGGTAGTACAAAACTGCAGGCCCACAAAAGAATACTCCAACACATATGGGCAATTACCAATTCTGACCCCTCCTACCCTGTTGCCCGCCACTTCAAAGACAGACATAACAACAATTTGGATCACTTCAGTTACTATTTACTGGATATGGTTCTGAGTCTGAGAAGGAGAGGCAACAGAGAGTCTCTATTAAGGAAGTTGGAGACCCGATACATCTTAGATCTTGACACCAAGATACCTGGCGGGCTTAATACCAGCGAGGACCTCTATACATGTCTGTAGGCCCCTAAGGGACAGTTAAACAGCAACCACCATTAAGAGTAATGTGACAATATGTCTATATAGAGTAGCAGACTTCAGGTGAAATTCATGGTGTTAATAATTGTACATGATCCACAAACAACATTGGAAGGATACATGTGTTTTTTTTTAGGATATTAAATCCATCAGTATTAATGTATTGCTGCTGTCTACCGCATATTATATTTTGTATTATACTTTTGCACTTTTGAAAAATAATGTAAAATATTTGGAAGAAAAAAATTTGACGAGATGAGTATTCTCATTCTGCACTTTAATTTTCAGCACTTTTTGCACTTTAGACTTTGTCAGACTGCACTTTTGAGATGACAAGACGAATACTTAATTAAGTGGACAACAAGAAAAACAGATAAGTTGAAGCAACAAGTTTAACTATAGATGGCATCGTGTTGAGGTTAATGAACGCGCATTTACGCTTGTATTGAGGTCAAATACCCAAACGGTGAATTGTGATGCCATTTATATATTTAATGCTTTTATCATCAAGCTTTTATTTTCATGTTTACATTTGTTTTTGATAATAAAGATTTTAATAGGTATTATACCGTGATTTTAAACTAAGTATTATCAAATGACTTCAAGGTATCTCATGGTTAGTTGCAATAGCAGTCTGTGCGTCCCACAATGCAGTGGCGTCATGTGATCAAGGCCTGTCTGGTCGAAACGCGTAATGGCGGATTACCTGCAATAAACAATTTTGCACTGGCAATTGAGGTCCGTGTCTGTCTTCTTTCTGATGGATGGAAATGACATGGAGCAGAGAACGTGATATATATATATATACACATATTATATATATATATATATATATATATATATATATATATATATATATATATATATCCACAACGACCTCCTCCCAATTTTGAAGAAGCAGAGGCCACACGGGGAGACCTTTTGGAAGCACTTTTAATGGACTGAACAGGCATGATGCATTTCGGCCAAACTGGCCTTCGTCGGATGCCTATGTGTTCCGGATGCTTTCCCACCCGCGTTTTGAAGTGTCCTGCCGCTTTCCCATTGGTGGGAATCTGCTCCACCCCAGATCATGTGTTCGTACACTGCCTGCTGCTCGTAGGAACAGCAAGTCCCCGAGTTCACTATTCCAGGTGAGTGTTATGTGGGGATTCTTCGTTGTTGTACCCATATTGGCTAGCAGAGTGCAGGGCAATACATGGTGTTGCTGAGTGTTAAAGTCCCGATTGAAATAACGTCCCAGGGCTTCCTCGGGTCCCCTTAACGTTCTAGCCCCCAATTACAGGCATCCGCCGGGCAGGAGCAGGAATAACAGTGTATCCTCACCCTTCGTGAAGTCACGAACCGCACAGCAGCCGGCCTTGCTTAGCTGGAGCCATGAGGCGGGCCTGAGCCGGGTCCAATACCTTGGATGTAGAAAAGAGCTGCAGAAGCAGGAACCAGTGATACTCAGGCCAACTTGCAGAACAGGGCCTCTGTATCGCGTCTCTGGCTGACGCGAATAAAATCCACAACGACCTCCTCCCAATTTTGAAGAAGCAGAGGCCACACGGGGAGACCTTTTGGAAGCACTTTTAATGGACTGAACAGGCATGATGCATTTCGGCCAAACTGGCCTTCGTCGGATGCCTATGTGTTCCGGATGCTTTCCCACCCGAGTTTTGAAGTGTCCTGGCGCTTTCCCATTGGTGGGAATCTGCTCCACCCCAGATCATGTGTTCGTACACTGCCTGCTGCTCATAGGAACAGCAAGTCCTAGAGTTCACTATTCCAGGTGAGTGTTACGTGGGGATTCTTCGTTGTTGTACCCATATTGGCTAGCAGAGTGCAGGGCAATACGCGGTGTTGCCGAGTGTTAAAGTCCCGATTGAAATAACGTCCCAGGGCTTCCTCGGGTCCCCTTAACGTTCTAGCCCCCAATTACAGGCATCCGCCGGGCAGGAGCAGGAATAACAGTGTATCCTTACCCTTCGTGAAGTCACGAACCGCACAGCAGCCGCCCTTGCTTAGCTGGAACCGTGAGGCGGGCCTGAGCCGGGTCCAATACCTTGGACGTAGAAAAGAGCTGCAGAAGCAGGAACCAGTGATATTCAGGCCAACTTGCCGAACGGGGCCTCTGTATCGCGTCTCTGGCTGACGCGAATAAAATCCACAACGACCTCCTCCCAATTTTGAAGAAGCAGAGGCCACACGGGGAGACCTTTTGGAAGCACTTTTAATGGACTGAACAGGCATGATGCATTTCGGCCAAACTGGCCTTCGTCGGATGCCTATGTGTTCTGGATGCTTTCCCACCCGCGTTTTGAAGTGTCCTGCCGCTTTCCCATTGGTGGGAATCTGCTCCACCCCAGATCATGTGTTCGTACACTGCCTGCTGCTCGTAGGAACAGCAAGTCCCAGAGTTCACTATTCCAGGTGAGTGTTACGTGGGGATTCTTTGTTGTTGTACCCATATTGGCTAGCAGAGTGCAGGGCAATACGCGGTGTTGCCGAATGTTAAAGTCCCGATATATATATATATATATATGACTCAGTGGTGGCCGCCACTGGGTAGTTATAGTTAGGACCACGTTTCTATAGGAAAAGCATCTTGGCTTATAACTTAAATGCCATTTGACTCTTCCCAAAACTTTCAAACAAAGGTTTTATTCCCCCCAGCTCCTTCCTGGAAAGTGTTGGGGTGATCCGTCAAGCAGGAGCAGAGAAAAAGGGGGGAGGGGGTGTCCCACAATGCATTTTTCCCATTCATTTTTCCAAAGGAAAATTGAACAGTGTTACTGCAAAAATCACTGAATGGAATTACACTAACTTTGTCAGAAAGCCTGATCTTAGTCCAGAAAGCATGCTTTTTATGATTTGGTGTAAATTTGTACAGTAGTTTTTGAAAAATTATGGTTAAAAAACATTGTTTCTTTCAAGCCGCAGAGGAGCCACATAGCCAACAGATCTTGGGATAAGATTTGATTGGCTGCTTCCGTATGAAAAAAACATGTTGCAGCAGCCATTTTAGAACTTGGGGGGCAAAAATTGCATTTTTTTTATCGATGCTGCAAATCCATGGAGGATCCACAGATCCGTGGCATCGATCAAAAAATACAGATGGTGGTCTCCTGCCATTTTTTTCAAAAAACCCTTGTGTGGGCCAGGCCCTGGGGGCACAGGCACTTTAATAGGGGGAGGTGTGGCCCCGCCGCCCCCCACCTTGAATAGACCCCAGGAACCCCACCCTGGGCGGTATTTAAGCGGAGAGGGTTGCGTGCCTCCACCCAAGCCTTCAACAGGCCCTGGGGACCTCATCCCCTGGATCCAGCATATATATAAGGGAGGTGGGTGTGTATGGCCCCCCTCTTTCGAACCCTGAATAGTCCCTGGATACCCCATTCCCAGAGGCTCAAATAAGGGGCGGCGGCTGCATCGCGCCCCCCTCCCAAGCCATCGATTGGCATGGGGACCCCATCCCACAGGGCCTCATATGGCTGCAGTGTCCCTAGGACTCCATCCCCTAGAAACCTCTTGTTTTCTGCCTGGGAGAGTTTGAGCTTACCCTGCCCGCACTCTTCTGGGAAGAAAACATAACTTTGCTCCTGCCCAATCGGAGCAATGAAATATGCTGCTTCTGCCCATGTGGGTGCAAAGTTAGTGAGCCGGTTCCCACTAGTATCCAGTAATGTACTGACCGGGGAGCTAGCTGGGGTTTTGGGGAACCTGGGCTCCCACCTTGGCCTCCAACAAAAGTTGACTTGTGGGTGCCCTGAGTGGGCACCGGGGCACTAATCAAAAAGTGAAAAAGTGGTCGGCTCTCACTACAGTGGTGGCTGGGGAGCCGACCCTGGGGACCCTGCCCCCAACACACCCTCAAACATTATAAAATGGTGTGGATGCTGCAGGTGGGCACCCGGGCAGCCAGCAAAAATGTAAAATAACATTTAAAAAATGTAAAAAGAGAATAATAAATGAGCATAGGAGCCACTCATTTATTATTCACTGCTCAAGACAAGGAGCACCCCATAATGCCCTGCAAGGGCTACTTGTTTATATTTGTGGATGCTGTTGGAGCCCCTAGAAGGGACAGGGGCACAAATCCATTTTCTTAAATGTTGTTGGTGACTGGAGGAGTGCAGCAGCACCCCAGCAACATTAAAAAAAAACAGTAAGGCTCCTGGGTTATTAAAACCATGGCTGCAGAAGAGCTTACCATATTCTTTTAAAGCACTCTGAGCTGGAGCTGTATGCTCAGCTGGGGTGCAGTATCCCCTTGTGTTTAGATCTATGATGGCACTTTGTAGATTGAAAAATGAAAAAAAGACTCAAACACTAGTTTATTTTTTTTATTAAAAATGCTTTATTACAAATAAAATGGCACAATCACCATTATTAAACATTGCTAGACATGAATTTATGAAATATACTTTTGATTATAGTTTTTGACAAAGCCAATAGGTCTGCTTTATATGGTGATGTGCTGACTTCTTAATAAAGCCATTAGGACCACCGCTTTTTGTATTTGGACCCTTCGACAAAGGCAGTAGGCCTGCCTTACCTAAAATGGCATTCTTTATATTGTATAAGGATGAAACCGTGCACTACCTAAAGATAATTAAAAGTTCAAAAAGTTCAGCAAAATTAGATGTGCTCCTTTGGTGTGTACTCCGGTCCAGTACACTATTATAATAAATAAGTAGCGTTCTCTATTATAGGAACGTCCCGTGAGCACCACCTGACCCCAGGGTTTCAAACGTTGTGATGTCTTTTATCTCTTCATCCAAATAATGATTAAACCATTAGTTCAATAACTTCATATTTATTTTACTTCTTCATATGTATTGGATTAGCCAATATTTCCAAACAATGTGATTTTCATTGGATACTTCGTACCTCCTTGAGTTCAATGCATTTCGGTGAAACCACCTTTTCAGGAACCATATAGGAGTGTCATGCTCCGTGTTCTCCGGTACACATCGGAGAACACGGAGCATGAACACTCCCCATATGGTTCCCTGAAGAAGGGTGGTTTCACCCGAAATGCATTGGAACTCAAGGAGTGTACGAAGTATCCAATGAAAATCACATTGTTTGGAAATATTGGCTAATCCAATAGATATGAAGAAGGAAAATAAATATGAAGTTATTGAACTAATGGTTTAATCATTATTTGGATGAAGAGATAAAAGACATCACAACGTTTGAAAAACCCCTGGGGGTCAGGTGGTGCTCACGGGACGTTCCCTATAATAGAGAACGCTACTTATTTATTCTTTATATTGTTACATGACATAGGGGCACATGCATCAAAGGTTTTTGCGATCGCAAACGGTGCGAATCGCAAAAATCGGCCGTTTGCGATCGCAAATTGGCCTTTGGAGATGCATGAAAGTAGTTTCTATGCGCAATTTAAGAATTCGCAATTAATTGCGAATTCCTAATTATGATTGCATTTAAGGAATCGCAATTTGCGATTCCTTAAATGCAATGCTAGAAGCACTTTCAAATAGCGATTTCGCTATTTGGGACCGCAAATTACAGACAAATCAAACTTGTCTGTAATTTGCAAAACCTTCGAAAAATGCTCTAAAATGCATTTTTTTAAGTTTTAGGTTACACACACACATGCCCTTGGGGCATGTGTGTGCGCAACATGGGTGCACATCACAATTTCAGGGGTGCAACAGGGTGTCATTTTGACACCCTGGCACCCTTGAAATTGCATTCTCAATTTGCGATTCTCTAATTGCGAATCGCTAATTGAGAATGTCTTCCCATTCATTCCTATGGGCCTCTAGGCCCATAGGAATTAATGGGGAGGTATTCTTAACTGCGACTCGCAATTAGCGAGTCGCAATTAAGGAATGTTTAGGAATCGCTATTTTTATAGCGATTCCTACATGCATAGGCTTTTGCGATTCCTTAATTGCGATTCCTTAATAATCGCAATTAAGGAATCGCAAAAGCCTACCTTGATGCATGTGCCCCATAGTCAGCTGTGAGTGGAAGCAGGGTTTGGGTGCAGGGCCTGGCCCCAGAGGGCCAACCTGATGCCGCACATAGAAATTCACTGAAAACAACAAAGGTTAAAGTGTTGTTATAGTTAGGAATTGTAATAATATGTTACTTTACATTAAAAAACTTTCAAAATTTAGAAATAAAGCCGAAAGGGACAGTATGGATAGGTGAAAATGTCATTTAAAGCATTCCATTTTAAACTAACAAAACCACTGAAATTCACCAGATATAATTATTTAGTTTGTAGTGCCCCCTTCCCTGAGCCTCATTAGGGACTCCATCCCAGGGGCCATTTTTTTTAAATGGAGAGGAGCCGAGAGACATCATACCCCAGGGCCTTTTTTTTTTTTAAGGGGAGGGGGGCTGCGGGCACCCCTGACCAAGCTATTATAGGCTTCTTGGAGCCCACCCCCAGGGCTGAAACATACAAAAAAAGGGGAGGGGGACTGCGCGGCCCCTGTCCCCGAGCCTTAAAAAGAACCTTGAGACCCAATTCTCCAGGGCTGTGTTTTTTTAAAGGGGAGAAGATAACGCAGCCCCCCTCCAGGGCTGCTACTTAACTTAAAGGGGAGGGGGCTGCACAGCCCCCCTCCCTGATCCCATCCCATCCCCGGGGACCGCATAATTTCACGGTGGGTGCCCTGTTCCCCACACAGGGAGCCCACCATGTCAACATTGGGGACCACGGGGGAGTCCCAGGGCCCACACAGCCCCAGACAGTTCCTTGCATGCTGCAGGAGCTGGCATTGCTTCCGCCCGCAGGGAGCAGCTACTTATGCTGCTCCCTCCGGGCAGGAGCAATCTCTTCATCTGTTTCCCTGCCTGCATCAGTGCGAGCAGGGAAACAGATCAAAAATCTGCTCCCAGCCGGGTGGAGCATTTTCAAAGCTCCGCCCGCTAGGAGCAGACTTTGTGTTTGATCCCATTTGGCAGGAGTTTTGAAAAAGTTCAAACCAGGCAGGAGCAAACACAGGTTTTCCTGCCTGCATTTGTGCGGGCAGGGAAACCACTTTGTCCTGGAGGTGGACTGCCCAGGACACAGCAAGTGAGCTGGCTCCGGGGGATGGGGTCCCCGGGCCATAGAATGCTCAGGTAGGGGGGCCGCAAGTCCCTCTCCTCTTATGTAATGCAGCCCACAAGTGTGCTCCCCGGGGTCTATAATGGCTCTGGGAGGGGAGCCACATGCCCCCCCTTCCCTTAATTAAGAAACGCGGCCCAGATCACCTTTTTGCTTTGGTTTTTGGAGTCCCACTGGATCACGGCAAAGATTGCTGATTTTTTTTTTTCATTTTGGCCTGGGGGGTCCCTCTGGGTCCCTTCATGGCACCTGGGGCCTGCCCCTTTATATATATATATTTTTTTTACTACTTCAAGACAGGGGCCTAAGTCCCCAAGTCCTGTAATGGCTGTCAGCAACATTTTTCTGATGTTGCTGGCAGCCAATTAGTGCACTCCCTCCCATGGGAGTCTGACTGCCGCGGGAGAGAATCGGCCCTAGGGAATAAAGGCTAGCTGGGCCAATTAGAACGCTACATTTTTAAAATGCCGCTCCCGCAAGAGTCTCTCGAGCCTCTCAGGGACCCAACCGTCCAGATATACAAATATTTTTTACCCTTCATTTCTAAAAAAGCTACTAAATGGATTTACACCAAATCACGAAAAGCACAATCTGCGGACAAAGATCTAGCTTCCTGCCAAATTTGCTGTAATTCCGTTCAGCAGTTTTTGCTGTAGCTCTTCTTAAAAAAGTCTATGGAAAGTGCATGGGGATTTTGCGTTTTGGATCGCCCCTTTTTTCTCGCCCCTGATTGACAGATTACCCAGAAACTTTCCATGCACAAACTAGGCCAAAAAGAGAACTTTTTATAAAGTTTTTGGGAGATTCGTCAAATGGTGCCAAAGTTCTTAGCAACACAAAAAATGCATTGGCTTTGTTTATTTTTGCAGCGCAATGAAACAGCTTCTTGGTAGCCCACTTATGGCTGGATATAAAGTACATTTGGAGATGGAATTGCAATGGATATTTGAACTGTGTGTGATATTTTATCATGAAGAGGGACACAGAAGTAGACTACTGCCACCAGAATGCTTTGCGTTATCACGTGGCCTACTGGAGGTCAATAAAACACAGGTGATACCCAGCAGTAGTCTTTTGTATTGTTTGCAACCGTTCTGCCTGTGATCAAGGACAATAGTCTGAAACGCGTAAGGCACATTTTATCAAGAACCAGGAGTTTGTTCATTACGCTGCTGCCGTATGTTTGCTGTTGGCGAGTGTGTCCTAGAGTCTTGGACACTGAGGAACTGATATATATATATATATATGATTCACCAAATGCCCGATGCTTCTGGAGGGAACACGCAGCTCGCCCACCATCCGTTGTGTCTTTCACCACTCGCACCAAATCCCTGGCAATTTTTAAGGTAGCCGACGCGTTTCAAGGCACAGGGCCTCTTCTTCTGGGCTGTTCTGACACGAATGCACCACGTCTCGCTTTGGCATTTCTTTTACGATACTTTTATTTGCTTTATTGCCCCCTAGTGGGCGTTGATTTGACACATATATTTCATAAAGCATTCTGGGACATGTGGTCCCCAAAGCGAATTGCAATCTTCCCTAAGTGGGTGTATGTGCATTTATGTCCATATTAACGTATTAAGAGTCCTTGTAGTAAGGTCCAGGACCTCGGGGCGAAAGTAATTACCCTCTTGGCTTGCTGCACTGCATTTCGGTTAGGAAACAGTTCCAATCCGCAGCCTCCCGTTTTCCATCCGCAGGGAGCTGCATCATTGTTGGCTGGGGGAAAAAATTATAACCAGCTGTACAAGGCTGCCGTTTTGTACTAAACATTACTGGATCAGCACCTTGCTCTATATGCTAAATAAGCCTGCCAGAATGAGCTGCACCTACTATAGGAAACAATAGAAATGAAAATATAAAAATGCACATCTGAACTTACCAAAGGAAGAGTGTTTTTCTCGCACTAAAGACTCGATGTCCCATCATGCAATTGAATCGAGCACTTTGCATCTGCCCACTGGGGGCTGTCATACTAATGAATAAATTGATGGAAATGAAACAGCTGCGAGTTTCAGATGTCGTTTTTTGAATTGCCCAGGAAGAAGGGGTTGAGAAATCTTGAAACGCGTTGGCAGCAGGAATGAAATGTGGCACACGAAGGCAGACTGCATCTTCAGGCCGGTAGGCAGAGCGAAGTCGAGTGCCCTCCTAAAGCACAGGGTGCTTTGGTGAACATACATATATATATATATATATATATATACACACACACACACACACACACACACACACACACAAAGTTGCTCCTTCTAGAATTCTTGGCACGTAGGCAGGTAGTGCAGGATGCCGGTGGAGCCACCCGGCTGTAATCTGCCACACAAAGAATCCAAATGATGCGCACACTCAGGAAATGCCAATAACAGGTTTAATGTTCACAGGTTATGCGTTTCGACAGCCAAGCTGTCTTGATCACACAGTGAGTAAAAAGTGAAATGCGTAACCTGTGACCATTAAACCTGTTATTGGCATTTCTTGGATTCTTTGCGTGGCATATATATATATATATATATATATATATATATATATATATATATATATATGTATGTATGTATGTATATATATATATATATATATATATATATATATGTATATTTACATATATATTACACAGTTGTGGTTGCCACTATGTGGCTACAGTTACGTCAGAGTTTTTATAGGAAGAGCATTTTTTGTTTTGCTAATAACTTTGGGACTGTTGACGAATCTGACAAACTTTGCAAAAAAAAGCTTCATCAACCTCAGCTCTCCATCCTGGAACATATTGTGCTGATCAGTCAGTGGGACCAAGAAACGTGAAAGGGGGCCAAAACAATGATTTCCCATGTTAATTTCGATTAAAAAAAACGTTGCTTTCCAAAACAAAAAAAACAGCTGAGCAGAATTGCACCAGCTTTGGCAGAAAGTCAGAACTTTACCCAGAAAGAATGCTTTTTGTTATTTCATGTAAATCCATTCAGCCATTTTACACGAAATCTGCATTTAAAGCGATGCCTTGGGTGGTCATAAAGGGGTGAAAACGTTAGGTATATCAGGGTGGTTGGTCCCACGGGAGTCGCACAGTATCAGAAATTTTCAAAATATGACACTCTGATTGCCCCCTAGGGCCCTCTGATTGTCCCATAGGGCCCTCTGATTGTCCCATAGGGCCCTCTGATTGTCCCATAGGGCCCTCTGATTGTCCCTACCTTCGGAGGAAGGTTTCTTGGTACCATGGACTATGGAGATGAAGCTTCAGTGGCTTGAAAAGCGGATACCGGTACTCCATTACCAGCAAAAAAATGTCAAAGAAATATATAATACATGAGATGTTAGTTGTGGGTTCGTGGGAGGATGGGTGTCTGTGGAGTGTTGGATGCAGGGCCCGGTTCTGCGCCCAACCCCCACTTCTCACGGCCAAAGGCCATGCACAGCCGGAGGTAAGAAAAGTTTACCTTACATTAAAAAAACTGAAATTCATTGGAAAAAACTCAAGGTTAAAGTGATGTTATAGTTATGTATGTTAATAAGAGTTTACTTTATGTTGAAGAAAAAAACAGGATATCACAGGAAGTAATGCTATAGTTAGGTTTTGAAATAACACAAAAATTAATGTTAAAAAAACACTAAAATTCACCAGTTAGAGTTTACTGACCTAACTATAACTTGCACTCCCACCGTGCACTGCTCATCACCTCACATATTACATCGCTCATTTCTAAGCTTTTTTAATGTAAGCTAAGATCATATTACCTATCCTAACTACACAGTCACTTTAACCTTTGTGATTTTTAAGTGAATATATAAGATCAAAAGATAAGAACTGATCAGCTGCGGTCAACATCTACAAAGATGTTTGGCAGCCATTTTAGAACTCGGGCACTCATTCTCCATGTCGCAGTAAAAAAGAAAGGAAAAAGCATATGGGAGCAGGGTATGAATATCAGGGCCCACTAGGCCTTGTGGGGCAATCCCAAAGAGACCTCCCTGGGCCAAAAACTGAAAATGTTTAATTTAAGTGGGACATTGGCATTGTGGTAAATTTAAAAAGAAAAAAAAACAGGGCTGGCCCACCCTTTTCAATTATAGTTCTGGGGTGGGCCAGGGTTTGGGGGTTTAGCGCATTATGGTAAACCTAATTGAAAATGGGGCGTGCGTCCCGAGGAAGTTAATGGCTCCTGGGTCCCGAAGCACTGCATATTTAAGAAGCAGGACAGGCAGCCCCCCTCCTGAGACATTTAGAGGCTCTGAGGTCCCCATCCCCTGGGGCTCATATGTATTCAGGGAGTGGGGTGTTGGCCCACCTTCCTGAGCCATGTAATGGCCCAGGGTTCCATCCCCTGTGGCCTGACTGCAAGACAAGACCCCATCCCCAAAGACACTGTGGGGCATATTTACAGGCCCCTAACGCCATCGGAGCGTCACTTTTTCTGACGCTTCGGTGGTGTTACAGCATTCCCCATATTTACAAGGTGGTGCTAAGCCACTTAACATGGCTTAACGCCACCTTGTAAATATGCCCCTTTCCGCCGCAGTCCTCTGCAGGAAAGGGGCGTTCAATGGTTGTTGTTGTGGGCGTTCCACCGCAAAACACATTGCTTTTTGACGCTGCCCCAGTCTTACAAGGCTGGGGCAGTGCCAAAAATTAAGGCCAGGTAATACTTGGTCTGAGAATGGCGCAACGAGGAGAAAATATTAATTTCTCCTCGTTATTTGCTTTTTCTATGTGTGCTGCATTCTGCAGCATGCATAGAAAGAGCAAATCACCATTATTGATTGTTTATGTGCAGGAAGATATCCCTTCCTGCACATAAACAATCACCCCTGCAGTGCAGGCACCCTTGCAACATGGCGCAAGGGTGCCTGCGCTGGTACTAGGCAGCTTTTTTAGCACCAGCGCTAGCGCAGGCGTGCACCATATTTTTGTAAATACGGCACATCCCTGGGTTTTGAAAATGTCTGGCCCAGCGTTGCCAAATTTGGCACAACACCGTGCTCCGGCATTTTCTTGTAATTTATCCCCCTGTGTGTGGCATTTTTTTGTAATTATTCCCCTGTGTGTTGATCTTGGGGGCAGGGAACCCAGCATTGCTACCGCTAGGCAGGACCAGAAAGAAAAGCTGTTAGGAATCGGGCGGGAGCAAACAAGTGAAGCCAGCTCCTTCCAGCACCCAGCATGAGTGATGGCGGGAAGCTGACAGAGCCATGGGGGCCCTAGGGCAGCCCCCAAATTTATTTACAGGTGTGGGTGTCCCGGGTGGAACCGGTACACCCAAACAACAAAATAAGGAATGTGGCCCAAGGCTGCTAAAATGAAATAATAAATAAGAGACCAGAGTCCCTCATTTATTATTCTCTGTTCCTGGCAAAGATTTCCCCATAATGGCCATCATGGGCTAATTTACATATTTGTTCTTGCTTTTTATTGCACCAATCTGGTCAGGGGGACCACCATTTTGTTATAATAATGTTGTGGTGGGGGGGGGGGCTGCAGCGGGTACAGCAGCCTACAGAAATCATTTTTAAAAGTAACCCTATGTTTCCTGGGATATATACAACATAACCTGAGAAAGAGTTGATGGTGTTTAAAGCCCTTCTAGTGTTGGAACTTTTGCTGTTCAGCAGAGCTTTCTTGAGGTTGGTGTTATGGCTGCAATAACTTTTATCGCACCCATATCATACTGTAGACAAAGCCAATAAGTTTGCTTTCATACAGTGATGTGGGGATCACTTGACAAAGACAATAAGCTTGCCTTGCAAAATGATGTGGTGCTCACTTGTGGAAGCTAATAGGCTTGCCTTCATATAATGATGAGGTGATTCTTGACAAAGTCACTAAGTTTATCTTTATATAATGATGTGGTGACCCTTGTATTCACTGATGACATCATCCAAAGCGCCTGACAGTTTGCTAAACGCTTCTGACAATTAATGATAGTTAGTGAGCTACATCTAGGGGCCAGTTTTCTATAGCTTCAGTGCTGCTAATGTGTAAGCTTTTTACAAACTGCTTTGACCTTCTTATAGGGCTTGGGTATGTGGAAGGTTTGGGCACTACTCAGGACAAAGGCTGTGTGTAATAGGGTCTTCACCACCCTCAGCAGGGTTTGAGAATCTACAGGTAGTGGGCTCCAAGTGAAAAGTAGTACAGAGGGTGATGGCTGTGTGTAGTATTAACATGGTGACCTAATGGGGCTTGGGTGTCTGGAGGGAGTCTTCCAAAGCAGGAGTTGTTTTTTTCTAAATAAAAAGGAAATGGCCTTAATGTGCAGGGAGATTTTTCCCTGGTGCGGGGGCCAGTCTATATTTTCCCATGCTTTGCATGTTGGACATGGAGAGAAAAAGTCAGTGACTGTTGTCTTGCCCTAAACATGGCAGGGCGACTGTTCCTATGACCTGGCAGCCCATTTGGTGGACTGGCTTCAGGTGAGAGGTTTGCACTGACGGAGCTGCGGAGGCTCCACTGGTATAAACGCATTGCTTCCCCCGACACTAAACAGACCGGGGAAACCTGAGTTTTGCACAGCGGGGGCACTGCCAATTTATAGCAACGCTCCTGCTCCGCCAATCTCTAATGAGGCCCCAAGTTTGGGAATAGGGATCGGTGGTGAAGAGGTATCAGCACACAACTGATACTTGGGTCTTTTTATGTGAGGGGCTGTTGCAGGGAGTCTGCACATATACAGAACTATGCGCAGGAAAACAGGACCTCAGTGAATAGGGGTGTACCAACCTACCACATTAGTACCCAAAATCCCAAACCGACTAGCTATAGTGTCTCATCTGTTCTTCGACTAACAGCGAAGATACCAATGATTAGACAACCCAGAACATGTCACTCCTGACTCTCTCAGGAATCGCGGGAGCAAGACAACTCTTTCGTTCACTCACTCATACTTGTCCACAATGCGAGTAATCAGAGTCACGGTTTAGTTTAAAATGTTTATTTTAACTAACGCGCTCTATGGTACAGTACAGGTGCCATTACTAGCAGCAAAATGCATAAACACAATATAGTCAGCATTGTCACAGTTCCATAGAATATAAACGGGGATATCATTTTATAAAGACAGTGGAAAAGGATTACAATACCTAACCACCCTCCACGTGGTAAGAAATAGTTTATTATAAAAAGGAAGACCTCTGAGTTTTATCAGCAGACCTCATACCTCAAGGCCTAGATGAAAAGTTTACATCTCAGGACAAGCACAGCTCTTCTCTCTGGAAAGGGGTCTCTCCAAGTGTCTGCACAACACGTTTAGCTTGCAATATTAAAGCATACGATTTTCAGTAGTGCAGCTGTGTGTCATGTTATGTCTTGGTTCGAGGGACTGACCAGAACAGAATAACAAGGGGCATTGTTGATCGACCTTGTACATCGTGTGCAGACTAAACCTCAGAGCACGGCAGAGAACGCGAAAAGCAGACAGTTCTCATGTGAAAGGGCACAAACAGAGTCTTGCGAAATCTATGCATGCAGTGTCGTGCGCAAAAGCAGCCTCATGGCAGCGAAGCTCATGCTAACTTAGCAGATGTCAACAATGGACCCATAATTCATACTACAGGGCAGAATGTAAAATCCAAATTTTATATCTTACAATGTAGTTAATCTAAGGGACATGAACAACCAGAAAACCTGAGCAACAAAGAAATTGATTTCCAAAAGGCCTGCAACTCACAATGGTCAGTAATTATTGGGTGACAACCAAGGTAAATTCCAAGATTATACAAGGACTTTTAGTGCTGCAATATTTTAAGGATATGTGCAGACCAGATGAGCGAGTTGGTGCTCTTTTTCTAGTATCGCAGCCTGTGTATTTATAAATTCCTAGCCTGGGCTGAAGTTAAAGTCTTGGCAGACACGTGTCTGTCCCCGGGCACGCGATGGGGCTAATGTACAGTACCTCTGTTCATGCCATCCTGCAATTACAGCACATGAGGTTTCTATTTCCAGGTCTGACTTTGAACTAGATGCCAGTGTTTACTTTCACCTGCTCGGTTTCTCGTTCCAATCAGTGTTTGATCAGTGTTTACTATGTTTCCCCCTTATAAACAGCAGGCCAGCTGTGTCCGTCTGCTTTTCAGCATCCACACAGATGTTCCTACTGCTCACAAAGAACATTGGTTACTTTTTTATTTTAAACAATGAGGTCAGAAGAAGGTAATGGGACCCAGGATGCATGGGCAGGTGGCAATAAGAAACTGAACAAAACATATCTGAGACCATTCAATGTTTTGGATTAAGAGAAACTCACAGCTGCACCTGAGGGTTTTGATGAACTCGGAACAGGCCCCCAACTCCCAGAAGAGTTGGTTCATCACAGTGCTTGCTCACACTATTTCACCAGCATATCAAGGCTGAGCCCCCTCTTTTAGGGAGGGCACTAAATCATATGGTAATAAAGCAATGTGGTAATACTGTTACCGGATCTGGAAATGTGGTAATGCAGCACCAGCTGTACCATACTCTTTCCTTTACGTTTCCATTGGTTATGTGCTTCTTGCTGGTGGTGGTCATTTGCAGTCTTTCTGTGTTGTGCCGCTCTTTAAATCTGCAGGAGAGGTAGAAGTGCATGTTGATTTGCCAGGTATACTAATCGTTTTCACAGCCCACTGTACTATTGAGTTGGGTAACAATAAAAATCTGGTATTTCAGCTCCAAGAGACTCAAGACTTGGCTGAACATGAGCTTTACAAATATATGTTATGTTATGTTGCAGTCGCAAACAGCCCAAATCATTGTTTGTGACCACAAAAACAGTTTTTTCTATGTATTAAACCCATTTTAGGAATCAGTAAAATTGTAATGACTTCTAGCATGGGTTTGCGACTCCGTACTGCTTTTGTATTCGCAATGGGCATATTGTAGGCTTTCCTTCCAAATACCGAATCGGTATGAGATGTATAAATGTTTTGCAACCGAAATCTGGTCAAAATGCATTGAAAAGTTACTTACTTCCAAACTGGTATGGCAACCCATTTGTAAAACGGAAGGGGTCCCTGCATTTAAAAAAATCAGAGACATGGTGGCCTGCTCATCCTTGCAGCCCACCATTCCTTTGATTGTGTTCAATTGAATTGAGTTGCATTTGCCACCTACCTCATTAATATTATTGAAGTAGATCAGATTGCAACTCAAATTTGGTTTGGAATTTTGCAACCCGACGTAACAGTACATAGTTTGATTGCACAAAATTACACTCTGGTCGCAAATGTACTGGTCTTAAGTTGTGACCTGAGAGTAAGACAGGAAACAAGAGCTTAAATATAATGTTATGGTCTGGATTGACAGCGCAGCTGTCACCAGACAATTATGTGAGCATCACCAGAGAGGGGCTTTAGCTCAGCCCACATGTTGGGAGCCAGGAGTACATGTTTTGATGGAGCAGAAGTTGTTGCTTCCACAAAAAAGTGCTTGCCCTCGACACAGCTGCGATCATTTTGTTTATTTATCCAGCTGCCTGAGCTTGAACTTTCAGGGGCACACACATGACATTGTAATGCAATTAAAGTGTCTTAGATAACTAGGGAATTGATGATGTTTTTCTCTGGAGGCAACACAGATGGGTGGAGGGAAGTCATTAGCCTACATTTATGTTTAGGTCTGGCTTGACAGCTCAACTATCACTTGACCTTTTAACCCACACCAATATTATTCTACAGCTCTTTGCTTCCACACAAATGAATTTCCATTACCATGCTATTTACTTGTAATGCTTCACATTACCAAACATTAGCTAGGTCTATTGACATTGCCAATGATTGTTTTCTTTAATGGCACAGGGCTGCCATGTTTCCATAAAGACCTTTGGGATAATGTCTAGTTACACAGGAGCAGCATAACACCCGAGCTTGAGGACCAGTGTCCTGAATGAATGAATGATGTTCTTCTTTTGCCCTCACCATAGGCCGGGTTGCAACTCAGCAACCTTGGGACAAATCAGTAGTCATACCACTCACATTAGCTACAACACAGCCCAATTTGGAATTCCCACTACAGTGGCAGACTGAACCGGTGAAATACCTTGGTATATGGATACACCGGAATCCGGAGACGGTGATTCGAGAGAACTATGGCAGAGTAATAACGAAATTAGAGGAGCAGGTAGACCGGTGGATCAAATTGCCTCTTTCCCTGGCTGATCGGATCACCATACAAAAGATGGTTGTCTTGCCAAAATTCCTATACTTGTTTATGAACATCCCGATCTGGCTCACACAAGCGGTGTTTTCTAAATTACGCTCAGCTATGCAGCGATTAGCATGGGCCGGGAAGCAGGCGAGAGTCGGATGGAAAGTCTTAACCAAACCCTATCACCAGGGGGGCTTTGGAGCACCAGATCTCCAATTATATTTGTATTGCGCACAGGCGCAACATGCCCATTATTGGCTACATCCACACGCACACATACTGCACATAGCAGTGGAACATGAGAGCGCACTACCGTCTCCACTGATCACTTACATATCCGACCTGAAGAGACACACTCCGAGGGACGAATACACTCTGTAATCTGCACATCACGAGCATGGTACACGTTAGCACAACGTGCACAGAAACTTCCAATATATGCTCCGGCGTTGCCCATCGCCCACCATCCACGAATAACAGTCACACAAGAAAGGAATATGCAAACTTTACTGGGGGAAATGGGCCTAAGTACTATGAGTGATATTTTCCCGCACAACCGATTTATTCCGCAGGACGACCCGTCCCTCAGCGTACATCGCATGCCACTGAAGATTTTTGCATACTTGCGGCTGCGTATGGCAGTAAGGGAACTATATTCATCGTTCCCAGACGAACCAGCACAGCTTAACTAACTACAAATCCTGCTAACAGCACCCACGCGCCAACGCTTGGTAACACGCTTGTATAATGCATCACAGAGGGAACAGAGTCAAGCCCAGAATTAATCGCTCCAGAGGTGGGAGGAGGCAGTCGGCAACCCTATAGACAAGAAAGACTGGGACTACAGTTGTACGCAAATGCAGTTGATAACATCAAATTGCAATCTGCGCATTATTCATTTTAATTTTCTACATGAAACATATTACACTCCAACAAAACTACATAAATATGGACTTAGACCAGATGATAAGTGCCACAGATGCGGCGCTTCCAATGCAGATTTTCTACACATGGCATGGGCATGCTCCCAGCTCCAATCATACTGGCAGGAGGTTACTAGTACTCTTACGACTATGCTATCTGAGCAGATACCAAATGCTCCGCTAGTCTGCCTCTTAGGACTCTACAAGATTCGACTGGCTAGGAGACGAAAGCTTCTGGCTGTGGTGCTATTACTAGCCAAATGCCGCTTCGCACTACGATGGGGTAGCAAGCGCCCACCACGATACAAAGACTGGGTCTCAGACATGACTTACTGCAAAGAGACACTTGAAACATATGCAGAAGTAATACCGCAGGCCTCTAGACCTAGGGATTTTTGGGAACCCTTTGTACAATACCTTCGGTCCACACAAGTCGATAACTGAACATATACCACAGTGTATGGATGGTGCTTGATTAGCGCAGGGGTGGGGATGCGGCAAAGATATGGATGGTAAACTATATGTAAATGTGACAAGAAATGAACTTGCTGATGGGTGGAAACTGTACGAATATTATACTCTATAATCTATGCATGGACATGCATGTAAGAACTTTGTGAGATGCAATTGTATGTACCAAATAATGTTGTGATGTGTGACCCTGTTTTTCTTGCTGACCAGAATAAATAAAATAATTTAAAAAAACAAAAAAAACTCAGCAACCTACAGCATCCCGTATTTTTGGAAGATACAGAAAGTGGGACACAGGAAGCTTCAGGGCCCTATTAATAAATAGATACATCTCCAGGTTATGGGCTCATGACTATGATATTCTTGGATTTACTAATTATTAAATTTCACAAAGACCTTCAAGCTGTGTGGATATGTCCCACAACCATAGATTTGCAAGTTTACCATATCAAAAAATAGTTAATTGCACATTTGCCCCACATTTTTGCTCGACATAGAAAATATTTTTCCTTGAGAAAGTCCTTACCCTACACCTCTACAAAATAAGGAGCTGCTGGGCGAACTGGCCATTTCCCCATTTCATGTCACAACTATTCTTGCTACTAAAATTAGGTGCACAAATAGAGTAGGTAAATCATGTCTGCAACATTCCCATTGACAACCGATGAACTCTCCTGGGAACTTCCATTTCGCAGCCCGGCCTGTGACAGTGGTGATTTGCATCTGCTTCCTGAACTGTCATTTCCATTCACAAAATGTTCAGTGAGTAGTGTATAAATTCTGTGGTCTAATTACCAACCTTGTGTAATGCCTTTCACTGGAAAACAAATGGGCTGAGCAAATAAAACTGGCTAAAAATTCAATTTTCTGAATTCGAAATCTTAGTGCATTGCACACGTGAGCAGTGAGAGTGATCACCACCTATTTGCTGCACTCCTTATACTGAGTTCTCTTTTGATGCTCGGGTGAATTTTTGTTGTGATTATAATAACGCAATTGATAAGAAGAAGGGTTGGGACAGCCAAGAGTCAAACCTGTGATCTGCTCATTGAGCATATTCAACAGTAGGCGCTATACCCCTGAAAGACGTGTGTCAGTACACATATATACCAGGCCACTGAATTTATACGAATATGTGGCTGATGTGTTTAACGTACAATTATGGATTTAATGCACTTGCCACATAATTCACCTTCTGCTTCATAATTTTCAGATTTTAGCAAAAAAAATATCTAGCCCAAACGGATCTAAGGTTGCTAAAAGAAAGCACCATTTGTGGTGATGCATTTTGGGAAGACCCTTTACAAAGAATTACTGGTAACTCTTCAAGCGCTGAATTTAGATGTTAAACTGGTACTAATGAGGTGAAGCCTTTATCCAGATAAGAGTAATATGTTTTAAAATGAAAAAAAAAGAAATGATACTGCCACATTATACAGCATAATTAGCCTTTTTCTCGCCGCATAATTTAGTCCCCCTGCCACATAATTGGATGATCCTCTGTTGCTGCATAACGCCAGTGGTCCTACTCAAATACCATACCATAACGTGGCATTTACTGGTACATTATGATCTTGCAAGTTCATCTTCACAAAGATGGGGCTAGCCTTCTGCACAGATCGCGCTCCGCAGGAAACATGCCCGGGTCTCTCATAATGACGAAGAATAACACGGAAGATGTGCTTCACGTGTTTTGTTGCCACGACCCCGAGCAGGGCCATTATCATTCTCAAGTTTCAGGTCGTCCTCACTCCCTGATGCTTCAGTGAGTAACAAGAAGCGACCCTGGGCCCGGAGCCACAAACATCAAGCCCGCCATGTGCGCTGTTGCTGACGTATCTGTCCCATGCTCCGCCCCCGCGCCCCTGTGACCCCCGGCTGCGACGCCCTATCAGAAGACTGATAAACGAGAGGCAAGCTGCCAGCTCCCTGATCTCCAGCAAAGTTCTGCTGTTGACCCATCACCTTTCACGAGTCGCGAGATTAACGCCCGCTGTACACCCTGCGCGCACCACGAAAAACCGTTCGCTTTGCAATGAAGCCCAGGCATCGGAATGTCGCACCCTCCCTTCTCCCTCTCTTCCCTCCGTCGCTTAAATTGTTGCTGTTTTTCTACTACAGATAACAGGCAGCGCCGTGTATTTGCTCGTGCAGCCTGAGAGGAGAGGAAACGTGAGGGTTAGGTATAAAAGAAAGTCGAGGTCGTGTACAGCCTCAACCCACTTTGCTAAAAGGCAAAAACTCAAAATATGTCTGTTCTCCCGCAGAAGGACTGGGACAGAAAACAGGCCCCAGTACCAAAATAAAAGTGGCCTCAGTGACCTCTATTGGAGAATTAAGAAGCTAAAAAGTGGCCCTTGTTTAGACACACTGTATAACTGATTTGCAATATATGAAACACTCCATGGATTTGCGCTTGCTGCAGGCAATGTTTGCTTTAGTATCAGGGAAATCAACAGTACAAGCATTGGTGATGCTAAAAGGTCTCGCATTTGGGAGAGTTAGAGCTATTGGAGTTGTAAATAACAATGTTTTTTACCCATGGGTTATGTGGTCGTTGTATGTGGTGTGGAGTGGAATTATGTGGGTTGGATTGGAATTCTTAGTTGTGGAATTGTGTGGCATGGCATTGTGTGGTATGGAGTGGATGTGTGTAGTGGAAGTATGTGGCATGGTGTGCCGTGGAATTATGTGGAAAGTAATTATTTGGTTTTGAGTGTACCGGAATTATGTGGACTGGGATTGTGTGTCATGGAATGCAATTATGTGGAATGGTATTTTGTGTTGTGTAGTGGTATGTTGTGGAGTTTAAATATGTGGTGTGCTGTTGAATTTTGTGGCATGATGTGGTATTCTGTTGTGTGGATTGGATGTATGTGGTGTGTTGTGTAAATGTGTTGTTGAGTTGAATTATTTGGTTTGCTGCCAAATTATGTGGTGTGGAATGGAAATGTGTGGAGTGGAATTGTGTTGCGTGGAAATGTGTGGCAATCAATCAATCAATCACAGAATTTGTAAAGCGCACTACTTACCCGCGAGGGTCTCAAGGCGCTAGGGAAAAAAAGGGGGGGGTGCTGCTACTGGTCGAACAACCAGGTCTTGAGTAGCCTCCTGAAGGTCAGCAGGTCTTGGGTCTGTCGTTGGCTTAGTGGAAGGGTGTTCCAGGTCTTGGCGGCGAGGTGGGAGAAGGATCTGCCGCCGGTGGTAGTTCTTCGAATGCGAGGGACGGTGGCGAGGGAGAGGTCGGCGGAGCGGAGTTGGCGGTAGGGGACGTAGAAGAGGAGTCGTCTGTTGAGGTAGGCTGAGCCAGTCTTGTGGAGTGCCTTGTGTGCGTGGATGAGGAGTTTGAAGGAGATTCTCCTGTCGACGGGGAGCCAGTGCAGGTTCCTCAGGTGGGGGGTGATGTGGCGTGGTACATCGAGGATCAGGCGTGCGGAGGCGTTTTGTATGCGTTGCAGTCGCTTGATGAGCTTGGCCGGGGCTCCCGCGTAGAGGGCGTTCCCATAGTCAAGTCTGCTACTGACGAGGGCCTGGGTGACTGTTCTTCTTGTGTCTGTCGGGATCCACCTGTAGATCTTGCGAAGCATGCGGAGGGTGTTGAAGCAGGAGGATGAGACTGCGTTGACTTGCTTGGCCATGGAGAGCGTTGAGTCAAGGATGACTCCCAGGTTGCGTGCGTGCGTGGTCGGTGGGTGTCGGGGCTGCTCCCAGCGTCGTTGGCCACCAGGAGTCGTCCCAGGCTGAGGGGTTGGAGCCGAGGATGAGGACCTCTGTCTTCTCCGTGTTCAGTTTTAGTCGGCTGATCTTCATCCAATCGGCGACGGCCTTCATTCCTTCATGGAGGTTGGATTTGGCGGCGAGGGGGTCCTTGGTGAGGGAGAGGATCAGTTGAGTGTCGTCAGCGTAGGAGATTATGTTGAGGTCGTGCTGTCTGGCGATGCGTGCGAGCGGGGCCATGTAGATGTTGAACAGTGTTGGGCTGAGGGACGATCCCTGGGGTACGCCGCAGATGATCTCGGAGGCTTCGGATCGGAATGGTGGGAGGCGGACTCTCTGGGTTCTGCCGGCGAGGAAGGAGGTGGCCCATTCCAGGGCCTTGTCTCGGATCCCTGCGTCGTGGAGGCGTGCGCGTAGAGTGCGGTGGCAGACAGTGTTGAAGGCGGCGGAGAGGTCCAGCAGGATGAGGGCTGCGGTCTCACCGTTGTCCAGCAGGATCCTGATGTCGTCGGTGGCGGCGATGAGGGCAGTCTCAGTGCTGTGGTTGCTGCGGAACCCCGATTGGGATGGGTCCAGGATGCTGTTTTCTTCGAGGTATCGGGTTAGCTGTTTGTTGACGATCTTCTCGATGACCTTGGCTGGGAACGGAAGCAGGGAGATGGGCCGGAAGTTCTTGAGGTCTCTCGGGTCCGCCTTGGGTTTTTGAGTAGGGCGTTGATCTCTGCGTGTTTCCAGCTCTCTGGGAAGGTCGCGGTCTCGAAGGAGAGATTGATGACGTTGCACAGGTGGGGTGCGATGGAGCTGCTGGCTTTGTTGAAGATGTGGTGCGGGAAAGGGTCTGACGGGGAGCCGGAGTGTCTTGTGCTCATGGTCTTGATGGTGTCCTCGATGTTGAGTGATGTGGTGGGGTGGGGTGATGTTGAGTGAATCTATGCTGATTGGAATTATGTAGCATGATGTGGAGTGTAATTATATGGGTTGTTGCTATGTGGCAGTTGCCAGTGTCCTAGAGTGGAGTGTGAGTAGAGTGTCATAGACTGGATTTGTTGTAGTAGAGTGTCATAGTGTGGAGTAGGAGGAGTAGAGTCTCGTAGAGTTAAGCAGAGGGGAGCAGAGTTCAGTGGGAGAGAGTGTTGTAGAGTGCAATGTTGTAGAGTGGCGTGGAGTAGGGTTGAATAGGGTGGAGTGGATTGAGGTAGTGGGGTGGATTGGGGTAGAGTGGGTTGGATTGGAGTGGGTGGACTGGATGGGGTGGATTGGATTGCAGTGAGATGGGGGGATTAGATTGGTTTGGGTTGGGGTGTATTGGATTGTGGTGAGATGGATTGGATTAGAGTAGGTGGTTTAGAGTGAGGTAAATTAGAGTGGAAGGGGTCGGATCGAGAGTGTTGTAGAGTGCAGTGTTGTAGAGTGGCGTGGAGTAGGGTTGAATAGGGTGGAGTGGATTGAGGTAGTGGGGTGGATTGGGGTAGAGTGGGTTGGATTGGAGTGGGTGGACTGAATAAGAGGAAGGAGGATTGGACTGGAGTGGGATGGATTGGATCGGAGTAGAGGGAATTGGAGTGTGGTGGGCTGATGGATCGGATTGAGTCGGGTGGACTGAACAGGGGTGTAGTGGACTGGATTGGGGTAGAGTGGGTTGGATTGGAGTAGAGTGGGTGATAGGACCGCAGTTGAGTGGGGTGGATAGGAGTGGGTGGACTGCATGGGGTGGGTTAGATTGGAGTGGGGTGGATTGGAGTGGGGTGGGGTGGAGTGGGTGGGATGGACTGGAGTGAGGTAGATTGGATTGGGGTGGAGTGTAGTGGAGTAGATTGGATTGCAGTGGAGTGGATTGGATTGGGGTGTTTTGGATTCGGGTGGATTGGATTGAGGTGGATTGGATTGGGGTGGGGTGAACTGGATTGGGATGGGGTGAACTGGATTGGGGTGGGATGGATTGGATTGAGGTGGGTTGGTTGGGGTAGATTGGATTTGGCTGGATTGGGGTGATTTGGATTGGGATGGCGTGGTTTGGATTGGGGTGGATTGGATTGAGGTGAGGTGGATTGATTGGGGTGCGGTGCATTGGATTGGGGTGAGGTGGAATCAGTGCTTGAAATGGAAAAATAGAAGTGCAGGTACTCTGTTTGTTTCTGAGAAGTGCCGGTACTCTTCAATTAAAAGTATTGCATTTCTCGTGAGAAGTGCCGGTACTCTCCCTCTCAAAATAAAAAAGTGCTGGTACTCCGTACCAGACAGTACCGGCCCATTTAAAGCACTGGGTGGAATGGATTGGAGTGGGATGGATTGGATTGGGGCGGAGTTGGAGTGGGGCAGATTGGAGTGGGGCAGACTATTTTGGATCAGAGTGGGGTAGATTTTTGGGATTTGAGTGGAGAAGATTGGAGTGGAGCTGATTGGAGTGGGGCAAATTGTTTAGGATTGGAATGGGGTGCATTGGGGAGGGAGTGGGGAAAATTGGTTTGGGGTGAGGTAGATTGGATTGGAGTGGGGTAGATTGGATTGGGTTGGACTGAATTGGTGTGCGGTGGATTGTATTGGAGTGGAGTGGATTGTGGTGGATTGGAGTGCGGAGAATTGGGATGGAGTGGGTGGATTGGTGTGGGGTGCATTGGATTGAGTGGGGCGAATTGGAGTGGAGTGGGGGAAATTATCAGTAGGGCGAATTATCAGTGGGGTGGATTGGAATGGAGCGGATTGAAGTGGGGCCTTTATTTTTGGAGTGGGGCATATTGTTTTGGGTTGGAGTGGGGTGGAATGGATTGGAGTGTGGTGTGGTGCATTGGGGAGGGAGTGGGGAGAATTGGATTGGGGTGAGGTGGATTTGAGTGGGGTAGATTGGACTGGGCTGGATTGGATTGGTGTGCGGTGGATTGTTTTGGAGTGGGGTGAATTGGGATGGAGTGGGTGGATTAAGGTGGGGCAAATTAGATTGGAGTGGGGCCAATTGGAGTGGAGTGGGACGAATTATCAGTGGGGCGGATTGGAGTAGGGCTTTTTGGGGGGGATTGGAGTGAGGCAGATTGTTTTGGAATGGAGTGGGGCTGATTGTTTTGGAATGGAGTGGGGCAGACTGGAGTGGAGTGGGGAAGACTGGAGTGGGGCAGCATGATTTGGATTGGAGTAGAGCTGACTGCAATGAGGCAAATTGTTTGGATTGGAGTGGGGTGCATTGGGGAGGGAGTGAGGTACATTGGGGAGGGAATGAGGAGGATTGGATTGGGGTGAGGTGGATTGGATTGGAGTGGGGTAGATTCGATTGGGCTGGATTGGATTGGTGTGCAGTGGGTTTGATTTGAGTGGGGTGGATTGTGGTGGATTGGATTGGGGTGAATTGGGATGGAGTGGGTGGATTGGGGTAGGGCGAATTGCATTGGAGTTGGGTGAATTGGAGCAGATTGGGGTGAATTATCAGTGGGGCGAATTATTAGTGGGGCAGATTGGAGTGGGGCAGATTGTTTTGAAATGGAGTGGGGCAGATTGGAGTGAGGACTGTTGCTTTGGATTTGAGTGGGGCAGATTGGAGTGGGCAGAATGTTTTGATTTGTAGTTGGGCACTCTGGGCCTTCGCCGAACTCTGGCGTTTGCAGCACTGTGTAATTAGCAAACGACCTCTTGCTTGAGTGCCATCTGGAGCGCGTGCTGATTTGAAACACGTCAGCATGAGACAGGATAAGGTCTTTGGGTCAGTCTTGCGTGTATCTATATCCCGATGAGGAGGAAAGATAACTGATATTTACCACAGATATATAAACAACTAGGGGTTGTGTGGGGAGGCAGAGAGGAGCACTTCAAAGCAGACGGCTAACAGGAGTGAGAAGTATCGCGTTGACTCTTACAGAAACAGACATATGTCGTTTGTCCTTGGGTATAAAAAGAAGAAACATTAAAGAGAGACCAGTAGAACCGTGCCCTGCAGAAGAGAAGCAAGACTGAAGACAAGACAATGGATATGTTTCTGCTAAACACGGAGGGAGCGAAGAGGAAGAGTTTACATGGAGGCAATGGAGACCTACCGGACTTTCAAGATGGCAGCAAGGTAATCTGATAATCTTGGGGCTGCTCTGGGATGTACATGAGACCCCAGTTTTTGTTCATAGTTGCTTGCAGATGCTGACCTGTTATGTTATGTTATGTTATTTTGAATTTATAAGGCGCACAGCTACCCAAGGGTTTCCCGGCGCCAACCTGAGAGGACCAAAGAGAAAAAAAAAAAAAAAAAGAAGGAAGAAACTTATTGATTGAATAGCCAAGTTTTCAGTGACCTACGAAAATGGACAAAAGTGGTCTCTTTTCTTAATAACAGAGGAAGGGAGTTCCACAGGGTGGGACCCAGGCAAGAAAAGGATCTGCCACCCATACGTGACAATCTATGCCTAGGAACCGTGAATTTCATTTGAGTGGATGAGCGGAGAGAACGTGACGGGACGTATTGGTGGACAATAGTGTTTAAGTATTCCGGGACCTTGCCAGTTTTAATCTTGAGCATATAGATTAGAGTTTTAAATTTGATACAGCTTTCAACCTTAAGCCAGTGAAGTTCACGTAAAGAAGTTGACATAGAGTAATTTTTGGGAATGTGGCAGAGTAGGCGGGCTGCAGCATTTTGTACAACCTGCAACTTATGTGTCACATCCTTATTGGCTCCCAAAAAGAGGATGTTGCCATAGTCCAAGCGTGAGATGACAAGAGCCTGGACTACAGTTCTTTGAGTAGAAACTGGCATCATCCACAGGATCTTTCTGAGCCATCTAAGGATGCAAAAGCAGGTTGCGGCCACCTTTACCGGCTGATGTTTCATAGAAAGCTGATCATCCATAATGAAACCCAGATTAGGGGCTTGGTGGGTGGGCAGAGGAAGGGCGCCCAGTTCAGATGGCCAGTGTTGGGGACCCCAAAGCTCTTTATTTTTCCCCAATATCAACACCTCAGTCTTCTCCCCATTAAGTTTTAGTGAGTTGGCTTGCATCCACCATGCAATTTTACATAACCCTGTTTGAAGGGATGATGGTTTGGACGCTCCGTCACCAGAAAGGGAGAAAATTAATGGGGTGTCGTCAGCGTAAGAAAAAATCGACAACCCTGCCTCAGCGGCGATGTCTGCCAGAGGTTTCACATAAATATTAAATAGTAGAGGGCTAAGAATGGAGCCCTGTGGTACCCCATAGGGGGATGTGTGGGTTTTAGAAGTTGCGGCTGAGGAGAAGACCTGATACGTACGATTCTCCAAGAAATCCGCCAGCCATTGCAAGGCAGGCCCAATCACGCCAATAGAACGTAAGGCATGCAATAGCACAGAGTGAGATACTGTGTCAAAAGCGGCACTCTAATCTAATAGTATGAGTGCCACAGTGTCACCTGCATCTAAACGACTGCGCAACATCTCAGTGACTCCCAAAAGCGTGGTTTCTGTTGAGAAGCCTTTTCGAAAGCCTGATTGAGAGGGATGTAAAAGCCCTTGGGACTCAACGTACTGAGTTAGTTGCAAGTTCACCTGTTTTTCTAAAATTTTTGAAAAAATTGGAAGCAAAGAAATGGGGCGGAAGTTAGACAGCTGTGTCGGATCAGCATTTGCTTTCTTTAAAAGCGGAACAATCATAGCATGTTTCCACTCAGGTGGAATCACAGCTTCCTGCAAAGATGCATTCAATAGCTCCATGATCAACCTCATGGCAGGTAGCTCAATTTTCTGTAACACAGCAGCATGAAGCAGATCTAAAGGAGAACCAGATTTTAGGCTCCCTAAAATCTGACTGAAAGAAGTGATATCTAGCGGAAGCCAATGCTCTAATTTACTCAAACAGGTCTCCTGCTGAGCCTCCAACTGAAAATCAGTATTAGATAAAGGGGGGGCAGTTAAAATTGGCTGTGTGGTAGAAGCATTTGTAGTATTTAATGCTGAGTAAATTTTCTCTACTTTATTTTAAAAAAACAATGCAAGGTCCTCACATTGCGATTCTGTGAGAATCGGAGGGGGAGCTTGGTTAGCTGCGCCGGAAAGTTCCTTCACCAATTTAAATAAAGTTTTGGGACAGTTTTGGGCATTAGTGATGGTGGAACTCACATAATCCGCCTGGGCAGTCTTGCAAAGAGAATGATATTCTCTAATTGCTTGTTTATATGCATTTTTTGACTCAGACGCATAGTCCTTTCTCCAGCGCCTTTCCAGCGCTTTACATTTCTTTTTTCTATTTTTAGACTTTGTGAGAACCAAGGGGCGGGAGGACGGTGATTTTTCACCTTCTGAATAAAAGGGGGGAGGCAAGTATCAACAGAGTTAGAGATCCAGTTATTAATCGTCTCCAGGTCTATCATGGAGACTAGGTTGATGGTAGGGGCATTTTTAGTTAAAAAACTATTGAAAAGTTTTGTATCTAATTTCCCCCAGTTTCTAGAATTGAGCTTATTGCCTGAGATGGGAACAAATACATTGTTCAAATCTAACGTGACCCTAAAGCCAACCAAAAAATGATCTGACCAAAGGACAGGAAGAGCAGGAGAACAGCATACTTTAAGAAGGGTCGAAAAAATAGGATCCAGTAGATGGCCTGCCACATGGGTGGGGCCATTATTTTGAAGCAAAATGTTCATGGCTGCCAAATCGGAAATTAAGGTGGTGCTAACAGAGCACGTAGGATCATCGAAATGAAGATTCAAGTCCCCCACAATCGTAAAGTTAGCTGCTCCGAGCAAATGAGGAGCGATCAGGTCAGGAAAAGAAGCGGCCCAAGGGCCAGCTGGCCCGGGGGGACGGTAGAGTAACATTCCCGAGAGGGTGAATTGGGGGGTTAGGGCTAGTTGGAAAAGCATAGCCTCGCATCCCTTGAAGGTTAGTTTAACAAATTTACATGTGTACCGATTGCTAAAAATAATTGCGAGACCACCACCCATTCTGTCTTCGCGGTCTCTTCTTACAATTGAGTAACCAGCTGGCAATGCAGCCGCTACATCAGGGCCAGAGCTCCCGTGAAGCCAGGTCTCAGTTAAGAAGATGGCGTCCGGGCGCGCAGTGGTCAAAAGATCAAATATGTCAGCTCTGTGTTTAGGAAGCGAGCGACAATTTATGTTAAAAAACATAAAAACTGAGTTAGTGATTTTGGGGCTTCTGAGATCCTGTGCTTTCTTGTAGTACAGGAAATTATCAGGAACATTTTGAGTTCTATGGGACTGAGGGTCCAGTATAAAGCCACACTTATCGCAATTATGCTGTGTAGTCTCGGTACTGGCAGGGTGCAATTGCACGCAATCAACATGTTGGCAGCTCCGGAGCTCCACAAGTTGTTTAGGGGAGTAAATAATCCGACTTTCATGAGTTTGAGCAGAGGTTGTGGCCCTTGGCCCCGGTGGGGCACGGACGGGCGCAGACCTGAAACCAAGGCAGCACCCTAATTAACCATTTGGCCGCCTTTTCATTGGAACAATTGTGGGCCCACACCATTCTCTCTATGTTGTGATTGCTCTGTGTTTCACCCGGCAAATCTATCACTTTATGGGCTGAGTGCAGCAAGCTTAGTAAAAAGCATGGTTTCAATTACAAATGCAACCAGTGACTTGTCTGAGTATAATTAGGCATTATACATGAATGGATGCAATTTATAAAGTGCATAGCTACTCCTAAAAGGAGTGTACCAGTGCTGAGAGATCAGAAAACAGCTAAGGAAATAGCAGACACAAGGGAAAACGCCTATCCGAAAAGCCAAGTCTTTAGACTTTTCCAAGAAAGAGCTTCTGAAGGGGATTGCCTCAGCTGCAGTGGAAGGGAGTTCCAGAGCTTCGACGCAAGAAGGCTAAAAGATCTTTTGCCAAAGCGAGCTTTCTTAACTCTGGGAACCTGCACTAGCAGGGCCTCTGAAGACCAAAGATATCTCCTAGGAGAATAAGGAGTAGGAAGAGGACACAGATAAGCCACACCAGTCTTCCCAAAAATCCAGAAACAGAAATAAAAAGCTTTAAAAGAAAGGGGCTTCTCCACCGGGAGCCAATGCAATTTATGAAGTGCTGTACCCATAGATGCACGCTTAAGGCGATTAAGCAGTAGGTGAGTTGCCGAATTTTGAACATGGTGGAGTCTCTTAATCCTAGCCTGAGAAGCTCCCAGATTTAGGATGTTGCAGTAGTCCAGCCGGGAAACCTTTAAAGCTTGGATTACTGTCTTCTGTGGCGAGACAGGCAAAAGATAAATACAACTTTTTTAGGATTTAATAATGCCAAAACACTTGCCAGCTAAGGCTGTGATTCGATTCTCAAAAGTGAATTTCTCGTCAAACCAAAAAGCCAAGTTTTTAACCTTGGGTTTAGGCTGTGGAAAGGAACCCAGACTCCGGCTACCACCTGGGGACCATATTGAGGACTGCTTGCCGAGGATCAGGACCTCCGTCTTACCTGCATTTATGGTAGCTACTTGATGTTCGCATAGTGCCGATATACCTATTTTTTTCGATGCTGCATGTCAGAGGGCAGAGTTATTGATTTCCAAAAACCCAAAGTACACTGGGCCACTGCTTTTGGCCTTATCACAGCTAATACTGTAGCTCATACTAGATGGAAACAAGCAACACTGGGACAGTAAGTAAACACGCACCCTCGAAAAAACAGCATCTGACATTTGGATCTCGTTCATTGAATGCACAGCAAATATGACCAGATAACAAGATTTACAACCCTGTTTACAGAGAGGGGTAGTGCTGAGGGGATTTTAATTTGGCCCTGGGAGCTGTGTGAGTGCGAAGAAAGAAGACATTTGTTAACGCCAATTCCTACTCTATGTTTCATAAACAACTTGAAGACACTTCTGCTAACTTTTTCCTGCTCTCTCTTTTCTTTACGTCTCGCGCCTAGCGTTGCACTGTGCGGCTGTGCTCGCGCAGCGCGAGACATTTAGTAGGTGAAAAACGGGGATTCAGCACTGACCTAGGAATCGCACACGCTCGTGCGTGTGCGATTCCTTTTGTGCTACCCCATTGGCCTTTTCGTGCGTCTTTTTATAAAAGACTGCACGCAATTGGCCAAAGGCGGGCGCATTGCTCCGCCCATGGCTTATTGGTGTCTATTACGCGCTTGGTGCGCGTAATAGACACCAATAGGCCATGGGAGGAGCTATTGGTGTCTATTACGTGCTTATATTCTCCTTTCACTTCTTTTGCTGTCTCCTCTTGTTTTCCGTATGAATTCGCATTTTTTTCTTTCACGTTCTTATCTTTTTTTGTTTTACCCTTATTTATAATTCTGTGTTTAGCGCCTGCTTCGCTTCCTTGGGTTTACGGTTTGCAGCATCCTGTTCTTTCTCGCAGCAGTGAAGGGTGGCCGGACCTCTCGAGTGCAGTGTAGCCTGCAGCAGGAAGAGACCTGACTTCAGGACAAGTGATAGGAGAGAGGCTATAAACCAGCATTAGGGAGGGGAGGAGGTGCCTGCGCTCAGAAATAACGGTGACATCCTCGTCTTCGGATGTACCTGTAATACCGGTTTCCAACCCGCTTCCAGAAGGTGGCTCTCCCTCTCCGGGAGGGGAGAAACTGCAGCAGACATGACAGGGCCCCACCCGCTGTGGTTACACCTGCCCTCTCTGAATGCCTTTCTGAAGAAATCACCGTTTCTAAAAAAGCAGGCAGGGCGGGAGGGGCCGGCTAAGGTAACGTTATTGCTGCCTGCAGTTTGCATACATTAGAACCCCGAAAGGAGGTGGCGGGCGGTTGTGTTTTTACACACAAATCGTACCTCCGTTCAGGGTGGGGCCCAAATTTGTCAAGAATGGGCGCTTATTTACTCACATGGATGGCTCGTGTAGATTTTGCTGAAAACTGAAAATGTGAACGCTGCTAAGGAAGTTTTTGAGCCTGGGTGGGCAGAGCTAACATTGGTGTAACAGGGACTGTGGCACTGGGGCCCAGGGTGTAAGAGGTCCATTGCATCCCAATTCTGTCTGTGTTTTTTAAACTAGGCACACATGTCCCATTTTCCGTGTACATTGTGGCTCATGGCACACTTGCTATTGAAGACGATGCTTTGATAGGGTGATCAGATTTTGAAAGCCAAAAACCAGAATATGTCACAAACATAACTCTAGGACTACAAATATGCAGCCACCTTAGGGCACAGAATGACTTAAGTCACCATTTTCACCAAGACAGAAAGCACAGGACGAACGAGACACTAAGGATAAGTTAAAGGCACTTTCACACTCCGTGTCATTTGTGTTACATAAGCTGTTTTCTGATAGTGGTTGCGAATTAGTCCTGGAATTGCTGGCATATATTTTCCAATGATGCTCACAACTTATGTCGCCCTGCTCTGCACCCATTTGCAAGATCCACACTGATTTTTGTTGATTGGACCTTTTCCATCGCCTCAGATAGGCTCTGGAATGCCCTGCCTCTACATTAAAGACATTAAACAAAAAAATCTTGCCTTCCTCCACAGTGCTTAATTTGTAAAAGAATAAGTGCGGGGGCCTACATTTTTACTCAGAAGTCTGCGGCTGGTGCTATCGAAGATTGGGATGTGGAATACCAAGGGTGCGGTCAGCTCAAGTTGATTCCACCTCAGGCCTTTTTAATACACTACCAGACACACCCTGCCTCATTAACTCACTCTTGCAGGTTCTTTTTCATCCCTGGTTTCTTCCTTTGTCACTGTTTTTCCATATTTCTCTTCTTCCTTCTCTCCCCATTTTGTGTTTTTCTCTCATTTTTGCAGATGGTAATACCGTCTCGGCAAAGATTTCACGTAATAAGTCCCACTTTAACAACCAAATACAGAAATAGGCAACTGAAAGATGACCAGTTAATCTTTATGAAGGGCCTTTCACTGCACGCAAACATGTTGCACCTTTTTTTGTGACTTTTGATCCGTTTGAGCTAGAAACAAATTTATTTTTGTTAAAGCCTGCAGATTAGGCGGCAGATGATGCATTATTTGACAAATGTTGCAAATCCATCATCATGCAAAAAAATCTGCATCTGCAGAATCGCATAATTCCAGTGGCCCTGCCTATATTGTATGCTGCAGTGAGTGGAAGAAAATGAGAATTACATAGTAACTAGGGGTGGGCGGAGCTCGTAGTGCTTCACTCTGTGGAAATCTGCGAATTTACTCCAAAAATCTGCGAGATTCCGTGGAGTTCCGCGAGTGGGCGGAATTAGACCCGAGGACCCCTTTATGGACGGTTGAGCAGTGGAGGTAAAGGTAGTCACAGGGCAGAGAGCCGCTGCTCTGAATAGATGTTACCGGTTATTGCATCACCCCGTGTGCCGGTGAATGTTTACCAACATTACCAGGACTGTTTCACTGCAGGCTGCCAATGTCACCTGAAGTCCAATGGAGACTCATGAGGCGCTGAAGCAGCGTGGGCCCCTCAGTGCGTCTCAGTCTGTGTGTCCTTTCAGTGACTCTCGCAGGGGACTCTGGAGAGCCTGCAACCTGCGCTCCTGGGCAAACCATTTTAGGGTGTGTGCAGGGAGCGCATCTCACAATTTTACTTGTTGATTAGGCGCTATATTGAGTAGGCATTCGTTGATTGGGCGCTGTGTCCCAAACTGTCTTACGGTGGATGTTTTTTTCCACAAGAAAACTTCGGACTTAGTCAAATTTAGGAACCACACAGGTCAACTCTGATGATACACAGCATGCAGTTTGCAACCACCTTATGTCCATCTTGTCCAACACAACTGCCCGCTCTCAAGAAAGAGTGTATATATGAAGATTTAAAAGAAAAAGAAAGAGTGTTTATTGAACACAAACTTCTGGGGTGCGCTGCTTGATGTTCTTACCTCTGACACCGTATAAAATGCCCGCACTCTTTCACTCACGCTCCTGGTTACTGACAGTACTTATTTATTTATTTATTTCTGCATTTATAGAGCACCTGGTTACACCCACTGGTGTGTCCCCGCGCTATTCGCACTATCTGGCAACTCCGGAAATCAGCACATCTGAGAAGAAGGGGAGCTAAAGACTACTTATAGTTTAAAGAGCCATGTTTTTAATTTTTTGCGGAAGAGGCTCTCTGATGGTTCCTCACGGAGGAACAGAGGTAGGGCGTTACAGCTTTTTGCTGCCAGGTAGCCAAAAGAGCGCGCACGCATTGTGAGAAGTTGGCCTGGCATATGCTGTCCACTAGTTCTTAGTGGGCACCTTGCACCAGTCCAAACGACCTTTATTGATGATAGGTTTAAAGACAACCTTTATTGAAAGCTATCCTAGTGGTAGCTATGGAGAGCAGCCTTCAGGCTAAGTCTTGAAGGAGTGTTAAGCTGTTTGTTTTACCAGTCTATAAGCTCATGAATGACCAAATGAAAGGAGAACCACACCAGGTATATATATAAAATATATGTATTTATTACTAAACATTACCCAATAGTCTCTTTATGAGGCTAGAGGTCAAAGTACACAAGTTACAAGTCAAATAGCACAGTAAATTAGCACAATATACGATTAGCTCTAGGGGCGTACCAAACCATATATTAAGAAAGTGGTTTAAGAACCACGACTTAAGTAGACACAAGGCCTAGAGCCTGTAGAATCGCTGGGACCTCAAGGAACCACCCAAGGTAGTGACACAGGGGACCCACGGAGATCGTGTGCAGTGTGTGAACACAGCCGCGAGCTCCGTTAACGTCTATGGGAAAGTCGCAGTTAGAGTTTTACAGTTTAAGGACACTTAGAAATGGACTCAGACCAAACCCTCTTGGACTTAGACAGTTCTAGGGTCAACCCCCATGGGAGCACCGGAGTACTCGAGTTACCTCACCCAGGGAAGCCGGGTGCATAGGTGTCAAATGGTGTCGGGTCGCGTCGTCGGTTTCAATGGCAGCCTGCAGAGGAGTGCTGCTGCCGGGAAGATGCGAAGTGTCCGAAGAGATCCAAGCCTGGATCGGAGATGAGAAGAACCTGAAAGCAGAGGGGACAGAGTCTGGGTCACTTGCCAGTGACCAGGGGCAAGATAGTCGAATGCCCACCGATGTCGGGTGTTGCAGGTGAAAGGAGTGAAGCTGACTCTTCAGCCACGAGGCCCCGGAGGCGTCGATGATGATCAGGAGCTGGATTCGAGCGGTCCCACGAAGGATGTCGAGTGCTGCAGCATTGGTGTCCAGATTGAACACAACAAGCCTTGGCAACAGCAACCCACGCAGAATGGAAAGAGATGCTTCGGTGCAGACCAGCAAGGTCTGAGGGACTCACCACGCAGTGGGGAGTCAGGGCACGTCTGGAGCAACCAGAAAAACCCAAGGAAAGTCAGAGTTGCCTTCCCAGGGACCCACCAGTCGACGGACCAGGGATCGCAAAGGAGCCTTGAGCGGAAATGCAAGAAGCGGGCCCACGGAACACTCGTGGAGTGTAGGCTCAGAATCTTCGGTGCAAATGGTGCTCGGGGCCCGGGCTACAAGTAACCCAAAGTAGGACTTCAAGAGACGTCGAGAAGTCGATGCACTAGCAAATGTGCACGGTGTCCAGGAGTTCCGGTTCCACATCACTCGTGAGGGCTGCGGGTCTCAGCTTTGCTGGGGACTCGGGTCGGCCTCCGAGAAGTCTGGAAATCCTCTTCCTGGGCTGCAATTACTTCAGAGTCCAGCGGGAGCTTCGGAGATGCAGACCGGCAATCGCTTCGTTGGTGCCTGCCAAGCAGGGAAGTCACTCCTTGACCCCAAGGGAGATTTCTTCAGTCCTCTAGTCTTGAGTAGAGCATCGAAGTTCCAGGATTCAGTTGCAGAGTTTCGTCCAGGGATATCAAAAGTCCTGTTGCCAGGGGTTCCTTACTTATACCCAAGGAAGGGGTTGGACTAACTCTGGGGACCCACCTATGGGAGGGTTTGGAAAGAGGGGTGGCTACACCCATTTCCTTTGTCCAGTTTCCACCAGAGCAGGGGCTGGCAGCCCCTGCAACCGGTTTGAACTGGGGTATGCACAGGGACACCAAATGTGCCCCCAGTGCAGGACTTCAAAGCACTCAGATAGTGCACCCACCCAGCCCCAATACACTAAAGCCTGTCTGGGAGGTGGTAACACCTCCCTGCGCCAGGAAACCTATTGTCCAGGCCTCCCCTGCCGGAGTTTCGGTCAGCAGTGGGAGGTCAGACTCGTGTCTGTGGCTGCAGCATCCATTTCGTGATGCCAGGGCTCTGTTTAGCTGGTACCGGGTATACCGGTGCTGTCATGTCTCTCCCTCTAGAAGGGTGGGATCATACTCCCACACCAGTTACTGGTGTGGGGGTATGATTCCAAGGTGTTTGACACCAAACACGACATGTTTCCGTGCAGCCATCCCAAAGTTAGCATTTACCGTTTAAGATATAATGCACTTAAGAGTATATGGTCAGGCTGCACCACAGACAACCCCGGAGAGGAGATTCCGAAGGCTGCAGAGGGGCTCTGCTCATGCAGGGGCACCCTCTCACATAAAACCAAGCACCCTGCCTTCAGGATTGATAAGGCCTGCCATAGGGGTGACTGATAGGTTTATATGTGCAGTGATAGGGTGAGATATAGTGAACCTATATCTCTGTAAGGGGTGCATGCACCACCTCACTCAGGCTGCTGTAGCAGTCCTGTGGTGTCATTTTGGAGGGCCTTCCAGGGGTGGCATAATACATGCTGCATCCCCTGGTAGGCCTCTGGGGTACCAATGCCCTGGGTACATAGTATACCATATACTAGGGACTTATAAGGGCGCCCCAGAATCCAATCTGAAGTGTACTTAAGGTACAGGGAATCAATTTAGAGAGGAAGCAGCTAGGCTGGGGTCCTGGATAGCAGGGCCCCAGCCAGACTAAAGTCGAAAAACAGTGAAGCATCAGCAAAAAGTGGGGGTAACCATAAGAGGAAAATCCTACTCTCCTACACCCATGTCTTGCATGTCTTAACATTTAAGTCATCTGTTAAGCTGTGCCACTGTGAAGGTGATCACATTTATGCGAAGTAAAAAGAGATTACAGACTAGACTAGAGCTGCTGCGAATACTTGAAAACTTGAAACTTCAGCAGACAGCACCTCTTCGTATCCAATAACAAGAAATGTGACACGCCTGTCACATGAGCTGCTGTAACATGAGATGTTGTGAAATCGGGACTAAATTAAATAAGTGGAATTAGGCAAATGCGTTAGTAGCAAGTTTTATAGCTAGCTCAGTAAATTGATGCACCCCCTGCGTCAATCTGTGTCCAATCAAAACATGCTATTTGGCGATCCTCCTTTATGCAGAAAGAAATGTGCACTCCCCGTTTTTAGGTCGAGCCTGCACAGTGCATGCGCTGCTCTGCGGCATGCTGTATTGGAGTATGGAATAGAAGCTCCGCCCACTCTCTGCCCATATTCGTCATTGGCTCGTGTCATAGTCCTTTGTAAATGCTGGCTTCTGATTAGTTAAAAGGCTTTGTTAGCCCCTCCTTAGTACCGCCTTGTCTTCATTTATAACCTCCCACGAGGACTAGCCCTTTTACTTCGGTTGTTACATGGTATGTCTTTTTTTGTCTGTAAGCACTATTTTCTTTAATGAGTTTCTCCGACATGCTTTCCTGCAACATTCAGCGCACCATGTGCGCTTTCACTTTCCGAGCACCCCGGGACAATGGTGGCTGCTTCTTTGAATAGGTCTCGCATTTATAAGAGTTTGAGCTATTGGCATTGTAAATGACAATGCCTTTTATTTATGTGTTAATAGCAAAACAGATAAATAAAAGGCATTGTCATTTGCAATGCCAATAGCTTAAACTCTCGCAAATGCGAGACCTATTGCATTGCAAATGCTTGTTTTGTTTGGTGCCTGGTTGCTCTAGTGCCATCATGCCCAAGGGTGAAAATGCCGTTTATAAATAAAGCAATCAATTCTATGGCAGGACCCGAGGCTCTGCTTATGCTTTCTCTATCTTTACTATTTATTTACTTATTTATTTAAGAGTTTTATATAGCGCTGGCCAGACCCGAAGGTATCAGAGCGCTTTACAACATTTATCATGATGCAGTCGAACACAAAGAATAACAATAATAAACACAATGACTTGTGACGAATCCTGTTCAGGGAGGGGGGACAGAGGAGCGAGTCAGGAGGCAGGTGATGTAAAAGCCTTCTTATCAAAGTGACTATATACTGCATTGGGCAAGATTCCACGATAGGCGGCAGCTATCCATTCGTATGAGTTCGGTTGAGGAAGAGGTCTTTGAGCTGGCTTTTGAAGTTTATGAAGGAGGGGTTAGTCCTGATATGGACTGGGATGGAGTTCCAAATTTTAGGCGCATTTCCAGAGAAGGAGCGTGATAAGGTTTTTTGTTTGTGAGTTTTCGGAGGAATGAGAAGTAGAGTGTTAGTACTCCTGAGATTCCTTGTCTGACTGGCCTTATTGAGTTTGGAAGCAAAGTAGGCAGGTTTACCAGTGTGCAGAGCTTTGTGTGTGAGACAAGCAGTTCTGAAATTGGAACGCATTTCGATTGGGAGCCATTTTAGCTCTCTGAGAGAGGGAGAGATGTGTTCGTATTTCTTTACTCCAGTGACCATCCGGGCTGCTGCATTTAGAGTTGAGGGGAGCTAAGTGAGATTTTGCCGTGCCTGTGAGGGTTGCGTTCCCGTAATCCAATCTGGACAGAACCAGGGATTGTGTAGCCTGTTTAAGGTCATTGGGAGGGATGAAGGGTTTTATTTTGTTGAGTAGTTTTAAGTTGCAGAAAGCGCTCTTTGCGGTGTTCTTGATATGTTTGATCATGTCTAAGTTTGGGTCCAGAATGATTCCCAGTGATTTTACGGAGTCGGCCGGGGTGAGATTGCAGTTGAGAGCATCAATGGTTTTTAGCCATTCTGTGACTTGGGGGGTCTGCTCTTTGTTGGATATGAGGAGGATTTCCGTCTTATCTTGGTTGAGTTTCAGGTGGTTGAGGGATAGCCAGTGTTGGACTTCTCTTAGAGTGTCGTTTAGTCTCTGAATGTCACCAATGGAGGAGGTTTCTAGGTAGATCTGGGTGTCGTCCGCATAGAGGTGGAAGGGGATGTTGGCTTTTTTGAGTATGGTGGTGAGGGGTTCCATGTAGATGTTGAACAGTGATGGGAAGAGAACTGATCCTTGAGGGACACCCCTGCTTATGGGGAGTAGGCCAGACGTGAAGTTTTTAATTTTTATTCTTTGGGAGCGGTTCTGTAGAAAGGAGGTAAACCACTGTAGGACCACCTCATCTGCTCCAACCCTTTCTCGGAGTACATTGATGAGCAGTGCTTGTGGTCTACCGTGTCGAAGGCTGCCGATAGGTCCAGGAGTATGAGTAGACAGCATCGGTCTGTGTCGAGTGATTTGTAGACATCGTCTATAACATTCAGGATCGCTGTCTCTGTGCTGCAACCTTTTCTGAAGCCCGATTGGTGAGAATCTAGAAGGTTGTTATTGTCAATGTGTTGGTTAAGTTGAAGGAGAACACATCTTTCCAGGATTTTGGCTAAGAATGGGAGATTGGAGACGGGCCTGAAGTTATTGAGATCGTTTGGGTCAGAGCCCGGTTGTTTTAGTAATGGCGTGACTTGGCCGATTTTGAGACAATCTGGCAGCTATTTATAATCTTGGTCCAGAGAGGGGCTAGGGGCTATTTATAATCTTGGTCCAGAGAGGGGCTAGGGTGAGTTTGAGCTTTTTAGCCAGTTGGGCAGGGATAGGGTCCGCTATGTGTGAGGAGGGTTTGGCCCTGGTAATCATTTCAATGATTTCTGCTTCGGAGATGGGATTGAAAGACTTCAATCCCATCTACTACTGTAAAACAGCAGCCAATTAAAGAGCAGTAAAACACAACTACATTTCCCATGAGGCTTTGAACCATGCCTCCTCAACAGCATAGCAATAGTGTACAGGCATAGCCTACAAAACAGTAAGGCACCAGCTTGACTGCCTCTTTTTTTGCTGCTCCGCAGTCAAGATAAGTGCCTCTCTGTTTTGTACACTTTTCATGCTGTCATTGTTGGTCTGCTTTTAATATGCTGCATTTAGAATTGTGCATTTGTATGGTTTGACTTGTTTTTTCACTAGTCGTTAAGTCATCGCTTCTTGCTAGGACCTTTTTCCTCCCTTTTCGTCCCCTGGAGGGTTCGCGACTGCCTCCGGTCCGCGTCCCTCCTCTGCAAGTTCGGCACGTGTAGCGCCCATGTTTTTCTCTCCTTTTACTGCCGTTTCCTTACCCTGCCCGTTCTTGTAGTAGGATGCGTAGCCGCTGAGGCGGCGTCCTCAGGGAGCGAGGACGCATGTGTAGCCCGATTGGGTTATATTTGGGCTACTTTTGGGCTACACACGCTTACCTCCGGTTTGCCGATGCACCCTCTCTCGCGCTCAGCAGTCTCCTGAATACATCATGCTGGTACCCCCTTCCCCGGGCTGAAATAAAAGGGAATTTCTAATACAGGCATTTAAGAAATTGGTGTTCCTACATCAAAATCTTTTGATTCCTGCATTGATGGTTTAATTCCATCCAGTTACTTAAATTTTTGGGACCTTCATACCTGGGTCTTCTTAGTTGTTACTGCTTCTTGTGGCCTGTGACCAGCCTTCAGCTCCAACTGACGCCCTGATAGGCAGAGTCCTCCAGGGATGCAATAATTCTTACTTTGAGGGTCATTCTTCCTTTCTGGCTACGTCCTGCGACCCTTGCTTCGCCCGAGGGACTTAAGATTGTGAGGCTTACCCCTCTGTCCTGCTATGGCTGATTATGAGACCTTTAAACAAGACTTGGAGGCTTATGGGCCCAATGAAAATGAGGTTTACTATTATGATGAGGGGCTTGTGGAGGTGATTGACTATTCAGTCCAATGCTCTCTTGATAATGCCCTTACCTCAGCCCTTCAACCCATTTCCAAATGCCTGGAAGAGCTTTCTGGACGCCCCCTGCCCCCTCTCCTGCCCCTCCACCGGGCCCTTCCCAACCCACTCCTGCCCCTGATACAGATCCCACTTGGCCACATTCAGATACCTATAATAAGTTGTCCCAAGGGGTTTTAGGTGAACATAACTATAGCGCCAAGAAGCGCTCAACTTGTCATGCTCTTCTGACACCCTGACACCGTTACAGATACTTCTTCTTCCTCTCACCTGTCACAAGCCATTAAACTTACTAAGAAACGTAAAATTACTTCTCTTTCCCATCCAAGTTCCCTTTCCCCCACCCCTTTCACTTTTTAGCCCTCCAACATCATTCACCCCAGGTCCTCTGACTGGGTTCCAGCACCAGCTGTGGCGGACTATATGCAGCACCACCACCTCCGCAAGAGCTTTGAGAAGGAGGTTCGGTCAAGACTCAGAGCAGAGTGCCCTAGGCCTGACCTTTCCCATGAAACTGCTCTGACTCCTGACATTCACTCCACTATGCTCACCTTTCTTAAGAAGTTCACTAAAGCTCCAAAAAAGGGCATAGACAGAGCCCTAAGAGCTAGCCAGGATAAATTGCTTGATGTTTCTGACCCTTGGCAAATATTCTAGAGTTGGCCCTCCACGCACAGGACACGGGTGCCCCCATCCATTCAGAGGTGCTTCCAGGGTGGACGCAGCTTGCGATCTGTATGCTGGGCAACGCCAAGTGTGCCCTGGCCTCTGAATGACGCAAATCTGTGCCGATGAAAATGAATCCCCAGTTAGTCGAACTAGCTTAAGCTGAACCGAGCCACCTGGCCGAGGGACAACTTTTTGTAGACCAATTTGTCAAAGGCATTGCCAAGTTTGTGAACACATTTGCATCCCTGGACAAGGCCCAGTCTGCTCTAAAGAAGGTATTCAACCCCCCTTTTGGCCAGGCCAGTCGTGGCAGAGGACGTCCAGATGGCTGTTTCAACCCTCAAGGTCCTCAACGAGGATTTTCCTATCGACGCAGAGGCTACGGGCAAGACCCCTCCCAGGCAGGCTTCTCGCCCTCAAGGTCCAGGGGCTTCCAAGGGCGTTACAACAGAGGCATCAACAGGGGTAATCAAGCCTCTAACAATCCATCTGTAGGTAACGATTCCTCCTCCTCTTTCGAATTTTCCTCTGGGGGGCAGACTGACTCATTTTGCTCACAATTAGACCATAATTTCGACAGAAACTTGGGTGTTGGACACAGTTCAGGGTTACCGTATGGAACTTTCTCAAGTACATGTTCATACCCCCTCCCCCCTTTTCCCAACAAGACATGAATTTCATAGACTCCAAGATTTAAGAACTGTTGTCCAAGCAGGCTATTGCGCCGGCCTTCCCACACCCAAAAGGTTTCTGCAGCAATGTGTTTCTAGTTCAGAAAAAGGTGGAGGTCTGAGGCTAGTTCTCAAACTCAGAGAGTTCAACCCCAGGGTGGTTTACCACCATTTCAAGATGGAGGGTATTCACCTTCTGCAGGATCTGCTCCAAGAGAAGGCTTGGATGGTGCATCTAGATCTCAAAGACGCCTACCTCTCTGTTCTATTTTCCACCCACACATATGTTACCTTCAATTCCACTGGTGACATTAGTGGTACAAGTACCTCTCCCTTCCCTTCGGATTTTCATCGGCCCCTTGGGCATTCACGAAACTCATGAAGTCTGTGGTGGAATGTTTGAGAGAGATGGGACTTCGCATGATCGTCTACATAGACGACATGATTCTGATGGCACAAGACAAGGATCACCTCCTGATGCACCTGTCTTGGGCTGTGTCCCTGCTACAGGACTTGGGGTTCGTAATAAATTCCCAAAAAATCCATGATGATTCCTTCGCAACAGATAGAATTCTTGAGGTTGCAAGTGGATTCTTTCAGGTCCCAATTACTTCTTCCGCCTCCAAAAGTGAAATCCATCAAACAGGAGTTGAAGTCAACTCTGTCCAAACAGATGTTATCTTTGAGATCCCTGGCTCGGATTGTGGGACTGTTAGCGTCTTTTATTCAGGCCTTTTTCCCCGGTCCGTTACACTACAGAGCCCTTCAATGCTTGGAAATCCACTACCTTCAAAAAGGTTTAAGCTATGATTTCCAGGTTCTCCCGAAGCTCAAGAAGAACTCCAGTGGTGGCTTCTTCACATAGAAGCTTGGAATGTCAGAGCCATTTTCGGGGTAGTTCCGGATGTCACCATCGAATCCGACGCCAGCCAATGGGACTGGGGACCAAGGTGCAGGGACTTTCCACCGGCGGTTGATGGTCAACAGAAGAGCTAAAACTTCATATAAATTGCTTAGAGCTATTGGGGGGTTCATTTGCCGTAAGGTCCCTCTCGGCCAAGAAGAGCAACTGCTGCATTCTTCTTCAAATGGGCAATGTGTCAGCGGTTTGCTACATCAATCAATTGGGGGGGTACCAGGTCTCGCCTTCTAGCGAGTGGCTTCCTGGGACTTTTGGCACTTCTGCCTCTCTCCGAAGATTACAGTGCTTGCGGAATATCTACCCAGCAAAGACCACCTTGGAGCGAATTGGAACTTCAGGTTTCTGGTGGACTGGAAGCTCCATCCCCAAATTTTCCAGAAGGTTTTACGCTCCCTGGGCCCGTGTCAGGTGGATCTCTTTCCACCCACAAGCGATATTCTTCTATATGGAAGAGATGGGTGAGTTAGTGCCTTCAATGGGAGGTGGATCCCATGGGATCCGAGCTGAAGGATGTTCTCAATTTTCTCTCTGGGTGTGCTGAGTCTGGATTATGTTACAGGTCAGTAAATAATTTCAGGTCAGCTCTATCTGCTGGACACAACCTCATTGATAGCAAACCTCTAGGTATGCATCCTCTGGTGTGTAAATTGTTGAAGGGTATCAGGGTGGTGAACCCTCCAAAGCCTTGATATTTGCAATTGTGGGAAGTGAATAGTGTTCTATCGCTGCTTGATTCCTGGCCAGATAATTCTGATTTGTCCTTGAAACAGATTTCTGCTAAATTAGCCATGCTTTTATGCTTGGTTTCGTGGTGAAGGGTGTTGGATGTCAAGGCCCTTGACTTAGCAGGTAGGTTGTTTTCTCCTGATGGTGTTTCTTTTCTTATTTCTAAGAGGATGAAGACTATGTCCCGGGCCATAGATTACCCGGCTTTTCCTCATAATTCAAAACTATGTGTACTGAATTTTTGAAAGTTTATGAGGAACGCACTTTGACACATAGGGCTGATCCCCTTGGCCCTTTGTTGTTGGCAATTCAGAAACCCTTTTGACCAGTATCTGCCCAGACCATGGCCCATTGGGTCCATTGGATCATGGCAGAGGCTTGGATTGATGTGTCTGTTTATGGTGCTCATTTTGCTCTGGTGGCAATGGCCTCAAAGCATGAGTATTAGGATCGAGATTGGAAGATATCCTACGTGCCGCTGATTGGTCATCTGACTCTGTATTTAAGTTTTTTTTATTGCACGCTTATAGTGCATGCTTTTTCTGTTGTGGTTTGTCAGCTTTGAACCAACATAATCAGAACCTCTGAATATTCAGCCATAGAATAGAAAATGTTGTAGCATATGCAACAAGAATTTTAGATTGTATTAAGGACACGGCGGCGAGGATTATCCCACCCGTTGGGACATGTAAAGATGTGTTGTATCTCTGAGTTAACGTCCATGTTATATATCATGGGGTTCCTGATCCTGTGGTTTGTTCCTGTTACGGACTTTTGTTTCAGTTATATGTTGGACTGCTATTAAAGCAAAGAAAGAGGCAGTCAAGATGGTGCCTCACTGTTTTGTAGGTTATGCCTGTACACTATTGGTGGGCTGTTGAGGAGGTGTGGTTCAAAGCCTCATGGGAAATATAGTTGTGTTTTACTGTTTTTTAATTGTCTGCTGTTTTGGAGTAGTAAAGATAGAGAAAGCATAATCCTTGCCTCCGTGTCCTTAATAGAATCTAAAATTCTTGTTCCATATTCTATACATTTTTCTATCCATCTGCAAGGAACAGGAGGCCTCCTATGTCCTTTCACCTTCACAGTGTTTTGACATGGAACATGTTACAAAGCTCAAAAAAAATCCTTATGAAGTGACATCAGGACATATGCACAGTCCATTGTCTCGCGAACCACTTTCCCTGATGGCTGATGCCTGCAGCTATCTCTGACAGAGTGGAAGCTTTCTATCATGTACAGCTTGCCTTTGACTAAGGGTGACCAAATAAGAATAGTTTAAGCCTTTCAATGTTTTGCGACTGCATACGTAATCACAAACATTAATACATAGCTTTGTGATTCATAATGAAAGGGTTATACTCCTAATGTCACGTTTCACCTTGCAAGGACACACAATCTGTGGCTTGTTTGTTTCAGTGGCAATTGTGGCACAAAGTTCTGGGTTGCTCGTTTTATGATACCCGCTGTTTTTCACAGCGCAAGATTTGAGAAGTGAAACTCCCACTAGGGCCCTTGCTTATCAATGCATTTCCCTGTAACCACATAGTGGGTAAAACCCTTTGATAATCAGGCCCTTGCCCTGGTATTTTTTTAATAGTTTCTATAAACGTAGACTTGTCAATCTCTTTTCTTTTCATTTTAAATAAAGGCATGCCTTTTCCATTAATTATAGGCTCCTCTGAAAAAGCATCTTTGGGATTTGTGTCATGGTCAAGCAGTTTCTGATCACATGAAAAGGCATCATTGGAAACGTCCCATTAGCTCACTGAAATATGTCCCGGAGGTTGCTATGCCTTGCTTGTGCTACGCCGCGACCAGCACAGAGCGTGACCATGACAGCGTAAACAAATTGCTAGAGTTTTATTCAGCTTCCTCACACACAGCTGTCATTTGTGGAAGAGAGAAAAAATGCCTTAAAATAGCAAAAGTATTCCAAATTGTGGCTTAAGTGAGGACGGAGGGGCAGAAGAGTGACTAGTGAAGTGGTCAAGCAATACACCAGCACCGTTGCACGCACACTTCCTCAAAGGCTTGTTCAGGGTCCAACACTCCATCTCACATGCTCCAGCGCTAAAGGGAAAGCAACCATGGTGAGCTTGGCATCTGTCCCCAACTTCTCGGTCAGCATTTCAAACAAATGTGCCACTAGCTTGAGCAGACACCAGCGGCACGCCCCGATGTGAAGGTCTCGGTTCCCCATTGGCTCTAAAAGAGCGCAGGTGAATGAAACAACCCCATTGACTTGTTCATGGCACACTAGAACTGGAAGAAACACCACCCAGTTCATCTCTGGGCATTGTGGCACATTCTTCATACTCGTAACAGCACGCGAGTGAGGGTGAATTTGTGAAATTCGTAGCCTCTCTAGCTCAGCACAATGAAAACAAGGCATCACTTCCCTGATGGCATCGGAGGTTGGGAGCAGTGATGTATTCCATGATAGAGAACAGTCCAGGTGCCTCAAGTTATTCTAAGCACCACACCCTGTAAATTTGCACGGGCGGACTCCTTAACTTATATTGACACCTTGCTTAAACAAGCAATGGAATAGGAGGTGCAGGAAGGATGGCAGCAACAACAAGGGAAGAAGGGGGCAGGAGGGAAGATGCAATGAAATATGCACCGAAGCTGAACACACACCCACAGTGTAACACGAGCAGGAAAGAAACAAAAAAAATAGTCTCCAAATAACAGATAAACAAACAAAGCATAATGATACAGTACTTAGTCCCTGCTCAATGGGAGGAACAGAAAGACAGAAAGGAGGGAAAAACAGAAGGATTGACCACTACCAAGCAACAAATTTTAAAGGACACTGAAGCAAACACATGAAAAGCAGCAAGCCCACAAAGAGTATATACTAAAGTATATACTAGAAGTCTTTAATGCTCGACCTAAAATCTGGCCTAGCAGACCATAAAACAGGCCCACAAACCACCAAAGAATCTGCCCACACGCTGACCTGTCAGAGCAGCCCTTCGGCCACTGCCTGATTGCCCTATAGGCTGTTGTATACTTCATAGGGTGTCCATAAACCGGCTTTCTAGAATCATGACCATATATAGGCACAATCCAACCTGCCCTTATATAGGCATAAAATCCCAGACCTTATTTAGGCATAAACCATGCATACCAAATACAGGCATGGCTTCCGACATCCGTCCACCCTAGCGTCTCAACGAGTCCATGAAAAAACTGACCCTCAGGCTGCGGGAGTTTCCCTTGCCCAGGACTATTGATTTCTTCAAGGACTCATACATTATGCATGAACCTCTAATCCTTAAGGGATTCATTCATGACGTCTTTCGCTACCCAACTCACGTCAATGCTAACATTTTCAGGTATAAATATACCTTCCCAAACCCCTGTAAATCAGAGGAGACCTCGACTTCAGAGGAGCCCGATTCCCGGCCAGACGCACTGAGAAGACACTGTCATTCCTGCACGCAGAGAGTCCAGCTTCCAGTGATCTAACTTCCCTTGCGGGGTGTTGGAGTTCGAGTCCGGAAAGAGATTCCTACCTCTCTCATTCTTCAGGTATGGAGCAGACTAGAACCTAGAGGGACTCTTGGCATACTAGACTCTAGGCGTAACTTACTCTTAGTATACTCTAGTCAGGAATACAGCACCTACTTCTACTTCTCCCTACACCTAGGAAAGGTTAGGCACACTGGGTAGAACTAGGCTAAGAAACGCATCGTATGAGTACTCGCATTTTTAGGCTGTGTCATTTTATGTAAATGCATATATGCTGAAAAGATAATGCTAACGCAGTATTATTTATTTTTACTGCTCACCTTGTACATCATCTATCTCGCATACTGTCTTGTGATCGTAACAGCACATCTAACTTACAACAGAAACAAGACTGTTCAATAAACCTTTTTATTGAAACGCCCGTCTGTTATTTCTGTGTAACTTTGAGACGTAACTGAATCCTGCACAACTGAGCTGAGTGAAATAGTTATCTATTGTTTCTACGACTCTGGGACACATCCTGATTCTGTAAGGGAAACACAGTGGTCATGTTTTGCGGCTGCCAGAAACTAATCCCTTCTTGTCGTCAAGAAGTATCTAGTGGCCTCTGAGCTAGCTGGCACAAGTAATTAAGTTTAATATACTCGATAGGGACATACCGACTTTAGTCCTATGTCAAACCTATAGGATATATTATTCCAATGCGCAGAGCCTATAAGGGAAATAGGAGCTACACTACATGGCGCCCAACGTTTGGTAAGGCAGTAATTCAACGTTAGATACTGAGTAACTCAGCTGTGCATATATTCTTTTCTCTCAGAGACCCCTACCCATATACTCCAAAAGACGTCTGGAGTGGGCAGGGATAGTATCCGCCACGGCTACATAGGGAAGACCCCTATATATTAGCTGTTTGGTTTGTTCAACGTTGAAGGATACAGTGTTCCACAATATTGTGCACCTTATCTTTGTTTCCTTGAAATTTGTTTCCATATTTTCAAGCAGAAAAATGTCAGGCACTGACAATGACGCCGGAAACGGTGTAGCTGCGGCTGATCCAGCCCAAGCAGCATTTTGTAACAATACCGGTTTAAATGAAACCGAGGAGGGTGTCATTGACATCGCTCCAAACTTAAGAAGAGCCATTACTCTAAAACTTATAAAACATGGCCTACCACGAGAGGAGGTAGAGCAGTTTTCGTGATTGAGGCACATGAATCCTTTCAGACAGAGGTATTCTATTCATGGGTAATTCTTCCTGAATCCAATCCAGTAACACACTTGTTTCACTTCTACAAGGAAGATGAAGCACCAGAGGAATACATTCCTTTCGAGGATATTGAGATTCCATTAACATACCAGGAGCATCAGCTCTGGTTTAAAGGCGCCCTAAAACACAATAAAAATATAACCAGGCTCGGTCCACTAGGTAGACCAGGAGCAACATGGCCGATTCTAGCAGGCTATACACCTCATCCAGACATCGAAATAATGTCAGACGAGGAAATACTTAATCAACTCACAGAGTTAATAAAAATCTACAGACAATTGGTTCAATATGTCATGCGGACTTTCACAGTCCAACCACCATTAACAGTTCCAAATCATACTCCTCCACAGGGGAGTACACTAAAAATTACACCACAGACTCTATACGCAGTCATGGGTAAAATGCCCACTAAGCGTGAGCAAATTCCATTTTGGATAGCTCAAAAAATTACTCAAATCGAAGCAGTATTTCCAAATACTAGCCCGCATGAGAAACACAGAATCCTAACCATTAGTTTACCAATGGGGATCACACCACAACTGGAAGACTGCACCACTTGGGGCTCAGTCTTTGCTGCCATCTACACTAAAACACACGGCATTCCGTCAATTGCGGTAATACCTGATGTCCTAAAACAAATTCAAAACGAATACGGGGCAGAGCCTGCTTTAAATTTAGGTATGAAATTACTGAAAAATTTCGACCAGGTCTCAACAATAATATTGTCAAATATTAAAGGGGAGGCAGCAGCAGTGGCGATCCGACAAAAATTAAGGGAATTTGATGTTACAGAACATCAAACAGAGCTACCCAGAATTATAGAGCAATCTTATGCAGAATTAGGCAGAGATAGTTTGGGTGGGAGACCAGTTAAACCAAAACTATCTGAAAGTCCTGACAAGGACTCAATTAAGCAAAGTCCTACATCTTCTAAAAAGAAGTGGGAGTCTACTAAACAAAATTCAAATGAGAAAAGAGATCAATCCCGAGGTAGGCCTCCTCAAAAGGAGCCCTCTGAAAGGAGGTACAACCTCAGGAATAGGGATAATTTGAGAAAACCTGATAGGTATCAAGATAATGATACACGTTCCTCTCGTCCCTTTCAGGTCTCATCACAGACTTCGGAAAGAAGAGGACGAACAGAACATAGAGAAGAACGCGTGAAATCGAAAGACGACAAGCATGCAACAAAAATTCAAACTAAACCTCAATTCTCCAAAAAGAAAGTAGCAGGTCTAATAGTAAGACATGCCGAGAATTCTGAGAAGTCAACTCAAGAACGGAGAATGGGCTCAGACAATGCTGGACAGTGCAGCAGAAGTCACAATAGCTCGCCAGAACCTGATGGAACTTCTGGAGATAGTGGACTTGAATGAGTACATTACAGTAGAGACTGTAGACACCAGGGTTAGTACTCCACAAAGGTTATATGAAATAACACTCCGGATGGAGGGAGACAAACCTAGACAGGTTAAAGCACTTTTTTGGGAAAAACTATCAAAGGGTTATGACATACTTCTAGCAGAAAAAGACTGGCCACCACAATTTGTCAAGGAGTGCCCACACGGCGAAGACATGATTATGCCTGCCTTCTCCAATCACATTCCAATTCATTTAAAATATACATATGCCAGAAAATGGGCAGTGGCCCAGGCTCCAGCATTATATAAAAATCATGTAGGATGGGATGAGGACTCCCCTCACCATAAAATAAATCTGAAACATGAACCTACTGCTCAGAGGCAGTATCCTATTAAGCAAGAAGCTAAAAAACAGGTCAGGGAGATTTTAGATCAACTTGAATACCAAGGGGTGATTGAAACATGCACCTCCTCCATGAACAATCCTTTGTTTCCTGTCTCCAAACCAGACAATACATATCGTCTAGTTTTGGACTACAGACATTTAAACACTTGTTCTAAAACTTTTGCAGTGCAAAATGCACACAGCACAGCATTAATGAATAACATTGTGCGTAAAAAATACAAAACAACATTAGACATCTCAAACGGTTTCTTTTGTCAAAATATAGCACCTGAAAGCAGGTACTTAACGGCATTTTCCATAATGGGGACCCAGCGTCACTTTTGTCGACTCCCACAAGGGTTCAAGAACAGCCCAGGTTTATTCTCAGCGAGAGTAACGGAGTTACTACAAATTTATGACAACGAGGCATTGTCCTATGTCGATGACATCTATCTGACAGACGATGACTTGGAAAGACACTTGAACAGGGTGAGCACCATTATATTGGGATTCGCCTCTGAGGGCTATAAGTTCAACTTTAAAAAATCTCGGATTGCCCATCTCAATGTCCTATTTTTGGGATATGAGCTTTCAAGTGAAGGCAAGAGCTTGGCAGCTAACTTTCTAGAGAAATGTGCGCTGCTCCAACCTCCAAAATCGCTAAAAAACTTACAATCAATACTGGGATTCCTAAATTTTGGAAGAACATACATTCTAAACTACGCAGAAAGGGTTAAATCTCTCTACGCATTAATCAAACCTGATTTTTCAAATAGAAACTGGACACAGGAACACACAGAAATTTTGCGTTCACTCCAGGCTAACATGTTAGCAACAAATCACTTACAAACACGCGTAAGTCAAAGAAATTTGGTGATTCGAATAATTTCGGGTCAATGTGGATTCACTTACTTAACCTTTAATGAGGGTGAGAAAGTACCAATTGCATACAAATCACATTTGTATACACAAGCGGAAATGCGCTTCAGTTCAACTGAAAAAATTCTAACAGCAGTTCAAACAGCTGTAGCAAAAGAAAGAGCCTTAGCCCAAGGGAAACGCATAATTGTCGTTACCCCAGTACCAGCTTTGGAAGCGGTCACAAAAGCAAGCATTCCAAATGCTAAAGCTTTACATCCGAGATGGATACAGTGGGTTAATTCTCTTGCTGCAACTGATGTTGAATATGTTTTTGATCCAGATTTAAAAACACAGGCATTTCTCCAATATGAACAAGAATGTCCTCTGCCCACTGAGATTCTGCCTCTCGATCAGTATGAATTCATAATTTACACTGACGGATCCGCACAGCCCGCAACAGGGAGTAAGCAAGCTTACAGTGCAGCGTGTGCTATCGTTAAAGGTCGCATGCGAAATGGCATCTTCAGACCTATGGTCACAAAAACTCAATCACTAGGTGATTGTACAGCTCAGCGAGCTGAACTACAGGCATTCAAACTGGCACTTGAGAGTACGGATCGAGAATTCCTCACACTGATAGTGTGCGATTCCTATTACTGTGTTCAGTCGTATAATGATTATATACGAACCTGGCTTGAAAATGGTTTTAAAGATGCGAAAGGTGGCACAATAAAGCACAAACTGCTTTGGGAACAAGTAGTTCAGTTGAAAAACGAACTACCAAAGGCTCACGTGATTCACACACTGAGTCATCAGCGTGATGGCGTTCACGTTGCAGGGAATTCATTGGCTGACGAAGCCGCGAAGGGGGCTGTTCAGACGGCTTCCGTAGCTGCGATCACTCGTTCAAAAACAAAAATAGACGGTGAGATAATGTTAGCTGTCAATGCTTCGAGCAAAGGCAGCAGTGCAGCGTTACCAAAAAAGTTTCCACTCAAGTACTCTTATGTAATTGATGCGAATAACGTTCCTTTTGCTCGAATCCCTGGAGTGGGGAATAGGGTAATTCCAAACAAGGAACGCAGATTAGGACTTATCCTAGCAGCACACGAAGGGATGGCTTCTGCCCATGCAGGTGTTTCTGCAACAGTATCTTTACTCAAGCAAAGATATTGGTGGCCTGGCATTCGGAAACAAACTAAGAACTATGTTTTAGAATGTGATATTTGCCAACAGATGAAAGTCTCAACAGTGAAACGTCCTGCGCAGACACCCTTATTAATTTCGGATAAACCATTAGCTTGTGTTTACCTGGACCACTGCGGTCCCTTACAAAGGGACGGTAATTATAAATACATCATGGTTGCAGTGGATTCATGCTCTAGGTTCCTATGGTTATGGCCTCAGCGCTCGGCTGACGCTCGAACTGTTATAAAAGATTTGCGAGTCTTTATCGGCACATACGCAATAGGCACGTTTCATTCTGACCAGGGTCCTGCGTTTAGCTCTAGGGCTTACAAGGAGGCCATGGCCAGTCTGGGCGTTGCATTGCGGTACTCCTCTCCATTCCATCCTGAGGGAAATTCTGTTGTGGAAAGGAAAAACCGGGACATAAAGCAGTCTATAACAGCTAGGGTATTAGGCTCGGGTGATGGGTGGGTCAAACACCTCATTAGCGTTCAGCGCGCTCTCAATAATTTGCCAAGAAGTTCTCTAGGGGGGTCACTCCATATGAGGTCCTATTTGGGACAAGAATGTGGGTTCCAGACTTAGAACACGTAGGCACAGTGGTGGACATGAAACCATTTGATATCAAAGATCGTTTGGCTGTTTTACAGGATCTTAACAAATTACGAACGAAACAAAGAAACGTATCCCTACAGCCAACCACCACTGGGGAAAAATCGGCGGTCCCAGCAAGGCCTGTCTGGATTCCAAAAGTTGGGGATCTAGTCAGAGAAAAAATAGCGGACAAGAAGGAATTTGGACCTTCTTACAGACAACCAGTACCTGTTCTAGCTGTTCAAGGAACAAGGACAGTACTTCTGCCGCCCCTTGCTGGAAGAAAGGAGAAAAGATTTGTGTCAATTGACCTGATCAAACCACAACATGTGGCCAATACTAAGCAGTAGGCCTCGTGGACTCCGACCTAGTAGCAGACGCACTCCTCTCGCTACTATTCAAGAGGTTCAGACTGAAAGACTGATCACGATCGAGAATTCAGCTGTAACAAATGAAGGACTAAGCAACCAAGCTATGGAACTCATCCCTCTTGACAACCAAATAACAGTTCGTCCAAATACACCTGTCTACACCAACGTGACATGTGAAGAACTGGTTCCTGTGATTTCACCGAATCCTGATGCAATTCCAACAATTGACAGATCTGCTTCTGGCTATTTCATTGACTTTGATACATTCTCAGAAGATCCAAGCGAACCTGAAACGACGCCAGCATCATCAAAATTCAAGCAGCAAGTACAAGACTTTATTCACTTTCTGAAAAAGACTTATCTGGTTTCTCCATGGATTGAACTCTGGATTACATCTGGACTTTTTGTTTTCCTGCTCTGGCTAGCTTTGGTAACAACTGTAAGCGTGCTTATAAGTGGCAGATACATCCATGTGAACATTGAAGGAAAAGACGTAAATGTACTTTTGAAACCACATAAATCTTCCCATCGTGAAGCAAGAGACTTGTCATCAGTGAACATCACAGCTGTTCCTATACAGGATGGTATAGTGTGGGACAAAACAGATTATGAAATCTTCGGTCCAAGTGAACAATTGAACATTCCACATTTATTTAAAATTTCACTAAGTGATTTAATTACGTCCAGTACCTATTCAGATGATTGGGACTTAGAGACTGTTCAAGATATAATGTTTGATCTAGAGAAATCTGCTGCATTTTCTAAAAATGAATTTTTAGAGGGTTCATCTGGTTACGAGGAATTATATTGTTATAACCACTATGGTCATCATTATTTGCACAAAACTGCATATCCAAGAAATGTGTTTATGTTTAATCAATGGGAACATTGTCCTACACCACCACAAGGTAGTTTGAAAACTTTTGCTAGTAAATTTCCATATTTTTCAGGTTATAATACATCTGATCCAGAAACGTTTTACTATAAAAATGTAAACAAAACAGGACTGAAAATTATGTTAACAAATACCAAACAGATTTACTCTGAAGCATTTATTGCCCAACTGTCTACACAGGGTTTCGACTTATGGAAAGACACTATTGAGACAAAAACTGTCTGGGGTAGTAAAGATTGGCAAGTACAGGGTATAGAAGCTTTATTTAGAGCCTGTATCATCCCTGAACAAATACTGTTTTTGAATGACACCGTCCAACAGACATCTTGTCTTGGATTAGCCAAGATCAAAGAGATGAAAACACCTTCTGTGCCAACACCTGCCGGTGATAATAATACGAAGGCAGTGGTGACAGTTGACGATATACTACAACTCAACAGAACTCATCCAAATTGGAAAAAATGGTTGATCTGGCCCACAGACACAAACAACTGTCAGGAAAGGTTCTTGAACAAAACTCAGGGCTTTACTATTCATAGGCCAGACCCAAGATATGTCCAAAGACAACATCCGGGGGTAGTTACAACATACAGTGTAGGAAAATTATGCCTCGATTGGCTGCATAAATCTACACTACAGGATGTGAAGCAACACTTAACCTTACTTGCACATGACGCAGATCTTAGGGAATTCTTGCTTGGACCAAGAAAACCGCGTCAAAAACGTTTCATATATGCCGGCATCTATGCTGCTTATAACGAAGCATGGAAAGTGTCACAGATAGAGGCTGCAGAACGAATACGTGAACTTGATCGTATTAATTTAGAGAAAACACTCTCTGTAGTCGACAATGGGTTAACAACTTTGTCCTCCAGGATATATTCATTGGATGTCATTGTATCCTCTGCTATCGACATTCTAGAACAAGATTTGGCTATGTTACAACAAGGTCAATCTCAATTACGTTCTATTGTGTTATTGACATGGACGCTGCAATCTTTGCGAGCGGGCTATGTGCCTTGGCGTTTCATCAACACGTCGTCTCTGTTTGCAGAATACAATCTCACTGATAAACAGATCGAATTGGCACAGAGAGGAGCTAGGTATACAGTGCTGAGCATTGAAAAAATGGAGAAATTACCATTTACAGTGGCAGAAAAACCAGCTACAGAATGGGTTATTCATGGCAAAATAACGTTGCCTGTGACAACTTTTCAGTTTCAGTATTGTCTCGAACAGATGCAAGCAGGCAAATATGAAAGGTTGGGTAAGGAATACATTAAGATATCTTGGAAGTTACCATATACACATAGATGTTGGAGTGGGGATCGTGAAGTGTTTCTTAGCGGTATCAACTGTAAACATGCACTGACCGGTTCACTCATTTGTCAGGACATTTCTTTACACAGGGCTTGTAATGGTTCTGTGGCAAACTTGTCTTGCCATCAGCACGGTTCACCAGCTGCTGTGATTAATCCGACGTTTGGACAACTTTCGAATGGGAGTTACCTCATGTTGAATGATCAGAGCTGCTGTGGAATGTTGCCAGGCATCCCATATCTAGTAACGGTCAACTCCAGGGTCACTTGCTGTATGCAAGTATTGTTTCCCCCAATAGACACAGTCAGGGAGTCGCCTTTATGGCCTTCGCTGAACGTCTCTTTTATAAGATTTGATACTTTAAGCAGAATGAAAGCCATGCTTTTGCAGCTAACAGTGCCTTTGACCTCGGCCAAAGAAACCTATGATCTACAAGTTGCAAGGACTTCGGCTGAGATACAGACTTTAATACGTACAAACTGCCCTATACATTTCGTAGAAATGATATCACGTATCTTTAACATGTCAGATACAACAGGAATTGTTCATGTATTTAAGAGCATTTGCACCGGTCTCTTAGCACCGTTCCAGGCAATACTTGGAATCATTCCGAACTTTGCACATTCGGTGTTTGGTGGCATACCATTAATTCTAGCACTTGTTGCGGGAATTTTATTCATCTGTCTGCTATTGCGCTATGGCCAGCCTCTTCGCCGAAATCACTCCGAGCGAAATGGAGAAAGCTCTCCTTGAAAGAAAGTGCCGTGAGCAAATAGTACAGCTACTAGGCATGACTCGTCTACGGGACCTTAATACCACGTGGTTCCTGTCATTCCGACCAATCTGGCAAGATTGCATCTTACCTGTTCTACGATGCCTGCTATGCGGTGAAGAATGCGTGTTGGACGCTTGTCTAACATATCCATCAGCTGCGCCAAAGGATGTCGATGCTTTGCTGGACCCGATAACGGCCCATGCTCTGTGTTGTCCCCAGAGGCTTCCAATACTGATGTCAGCATTCATTGAGATCTCACAGTCGCCTCCTGCTGCTGCTGAGGTACGAGAAAGAACTTCAGGCACACAGGTAACAACGAACGCGAACATTGCTGAGAGCGATGTTTCCCATCTTTGTGCGGTCAATCTTTTACACGAGGTGTTCCAGCTTACACCGACGACAGTGGAAGATGTTTTGTCTATTGAAATAGATGATCTAATGTTTACACCAGACCAGTGAACTGACTCTGATTCGGCATACTGTGTTCCAGTGCAACAGCAGCAATTTGGCCTTCATTTTTCAAAACCTTGGAACATTACCAAATTTTGAACTTTATTCCCATTTTTTCGAACGAAAATGGCACTCCAATCTGCTTAAAGTAGAACTAGCCTTATAATACAGACTTGGCAGTACTTCCAGGGACACTTAGTCATCTTGTGTGTCTAACTCAGTTCATTTAAGTTTCGTGACAGGAATTGACTTTTCATTTTGAATGAACTTATCGTTCTATTTAGTCATATGTAAATATTGCTTTTATGTTACTGTCTGCATTTATTTCACACTTTCTGTAGAAAATGAAAAGCACTGCTTGATGATGTGCAGCATCCTTTGCATTTTTAATATGTCTTTTAAAGCTTTTTTAGGATATGTTTTATTATGCGATACTCCATTTTAATGTTTAGCATTTTAAATGTTTAGCATTTTTAGTATTGTTGTATACACAAAAGAGGAGTGGGTGTTGTATACTTCATAGGGTGTCCATAAACGGGCTTTCTAGAATCATGACCATATATAGGCACAATCCAACCTGCCCTTATATAGGCATAAAATCCCAGTCCTTATTTAGGCATAAACCATGCATACCAAATACAGGCATGGCTTCCGACATCCGTCCACCCTAGCGTCTCAACGAGTCCATGAAAAAACTGACCCTCAGGCTGCGGGAGTTTCCCTTGCCCAGGACTTTTGATTTCTTCAAGGACTCATACATTATGCATGAACCTCTAATCCTTAAGGGATTCATTCATGACGTCTTTCGCTACCCAACTCACGTCAATGCTAACATTTTCAGGTATAAATATACCTTCCCAAACCCCTGTAAATCAGAGGAGACCTCGACTTCAGAGGAGCCCGATTCCCGGCCAGACGCACTGAGAAGACACTGTCATTCCTGCACGCAGAGAGTCCAGCTTCCAGTGATCTAACTTCCCTTGCGGGGTGTTGGAGTTCGAGTCCGGAAAGAGATTCCTACCTCTCTCATTCTTCAGGTATGGAGCAGACTAGAACCTAGAGGGACTCTTGGCATACTAGACTCTAGGCGTAACTTACTCTTAGTATACTCTAGTCAGGAATACAGCACCTACTTCTACTTCTCCCTACACCTAGGAAAGGTTAGGCACACTGGGTAGAACTTGGCTAAGAAACGCATCGTATGAGTACTCGCATTTTTAGGCTGTGTCATTTTATGTAAATGCATATATGCTGAAAAGATAATGCTAACGCAGTATTATTTATTTTTACTGCTCACCTTGTACATCATCTATCTCGCATACTGTCTTGTGATCGTAACAGCACATCTAACTTACAACAGAAACAAGACTGTTCAATAAACCTTTTTATTGAAACGCCCGTCTGTTATTTCTGTGTAACTTTGAGACGTAACTGAATCCTGCACAACTGAGCTGAGTGAAATAGTTATCTATTGTTTCTACGACTCTGGGACACATCCTGATTCTGTAAGGGAAACACAGTGGTCATGTCTTGCGGCTGCCAGAAACTAATCCCTTCTTGTCGTCAAGAAGTTTCGAGTGGCCTCTGAGCTAGCTGGCACAAGTAATTAAGTTTAATATACTCGATAGGGACATACCGACTTTAGTCCTATGTCAAACCTATAGGATATATTATTCCAATGCGCAGAGCCTATAAGGGAAATAGGAGCTACACTACAAGGCCACTCCGACCCTGTTCTCCAGGACAACCAATCACCTACTGGCAGGACTATACAAGAATACCCCAACATGCTGAACATTCACAGTATTGTAAATTTCTGTAACCAAAGAACTCTTGGCCACATTATTTAGGAAATTTAAAATGCACTAAAGGTTAAAAAACTAGAACATTCAAAAGCTAGAACTGAACTATTCTATTCTATTCACCGAGATGTATATAGCGCATGGCTACCCAACGGGCTTCCAGTGCTGGTAACAACTTCCGCTATGGTAGCTTGCATGACTAAAATTAGGCTAGAATAGATGGGTTTTCACGTTTTTTCTGGAATTTGTTCTGATTCGTCCAGTCTCAGATGTGTTGGGAGGGCATTCCACAGCTTAGGTGCCAGGTATGCAAAAGAGCTCCCTCCACCTCTCGTTCTTTTAATCCTAGGAACAAGCAACAGATTATGACCCTCTGAGCTCAATGTTCTTTTTGGCCTGTAAGAGGTCAGTGGGTGTTGTATGAGCTGAGGTCCTTTTTTTATTGATTGGCACAATGAACAAGGCAAAGGGTTTTGAACTTGATTCTCTTTTGTATTGGCAGTCAGTGCAATGCTGCCAATGCTGGTGCTGCTGATCTATGCCTAGGGCTTTTATAAGAATCTGCGCCAGGGCATTCTGAATCGCCTGCAATTGATTAATGACATATTTTGTACTCCCTAGGTAAAGGGAGTTTCCATAATCCAGGCATGAAATAATTAATCCCTCTACCACTACTCTGTGGAGTGGGGCGAGGAGCCAGCTTATCAGTTTCCTCAGGGTTCGGAGCAGTCCAGAGCAACATGCAGACATTTCTTAGCCTAGAACGTGGTACTGGCCAGATAATAGTGGAAATGCTAAACACATTGAAAGCTCATGGCGCACTATAGCCAGGGGAGTAGCTTAGTCAGAGAGATTCAGGGGCGTGAATCTCAAATGTGACAAGTGAAAAACAGTATGCTGCAGGGTGGAGGGGTGATATGACCAAGGTTTTGGATGGACTGTTCCCATGAAGAACAGGGTCAGAACTGATTTGCATTAGGTGGGCCTCTGTCTAGACTGTCTGTGTAAATTTATTTAATGGTCCAGTGAGTCAACTGTTGTACAATCCGTATCTGGTAAAATGAGCAGTTAATGATTTTGTGGATCTTTCTCTAACTTCTTCCATTTCCTTGCTATTATTTATATATATATTCACTGAAAAAACCATAGGTTTCAGACACGTTATAGTTAGAAATTAGCATTTAAAAAACCTTTGAAATTCACTGAAAAAACCATAGGTTTTAGGGACAGTTATAGTTAGTTGGACATTGCACTCGTACAAAACCCATGAAATTCCCCCGTTATAGTTAGTTCAGCTAACTATAACTCGCGCCTCGCAATGCACTGCTGATGACGTCACATATTACATCACTCATGACATGGTCAGTGACATCACTGATGACATCACTGATGACATCTCAAATGACATCACTGATGACATCATCCAGTGACTGTGTGTTTCTGTAAAGTTTAAATATGTTTAATATATATAGGGAAAGGCGTATTGAAGAATGAGTGTGTGTATAAGTGTCTGAATGGATGATTTAGTAGGTGCGTGACTGACTCTACAAGTGAGTGATTAAACGTATCTTACTGAATGCATGGGTTAGTGACTAAACTGTGTGAATGTCTGTATCCGTCTGTCTGTTGGTGTGTAAGTGGATGCATGGATTTGCGAATAGCTACATGAGTGTCTATATGAGTTATTGATTGGTTCTGTGAGTATCTGTATGGGTGCCTGAGTGTTTGTGTGGGTGGGGTGTGTGTGACTCTGTACATAGATGTGTGAGTGGGTGATTCATTGGGTGCATGATTTGAAGAGTGCGTCTGTGATGGACTGCTTGGGTGGGTGAGTGTGTGTATGGGTGTGTTAGTGAGTGAATGTATGTCTCAGTGGTACATGTGTGAGTAACTACATATGTGAAAGGCAGTATATATGTGTGTTGGAGTATATAAATGGCTATAAGTGAGAGTGTGTGATTGTGAGAGTGGCTGTATGGATGAGTATGTACTTGTATCAGTGATTGTATAAGAGCGTAAGAATGTGCTAGTATTTGTATGAGTAAGTGAGCTGGGGTGTGTATAACTGTATAGGTGAGTAAATGGCAGTGTGATTAATTATTTGCATGACTGACTAGGTGTGTGAGTACCTCTATGGATGAGTGGCGGTGTGTGAGTGTCTATGTAGGTGTATGAGTGCATATGATAGTCCTGTACTGAGTGACCGTAAGTATGAGTGAATGTACGGGTGAGTGAGTGGATGTGTGTGTAGACCTAAGAATCAGTGAGTGGGTATGTAGTTATTGGTGTTGGAGTGTCTATGGTTTTGAGAATGGCAGTCTGTAATTTAGAGTGGGTGTATCAAAGGTTATATTAGGGTGTGAGAAGATGCATCAAATTATCACATGGATGATGTCATCAGTGATGTCATCAGTGATGTCATTTGAGATGTCATCAGTGATGTCATCAGTGATGTCACTGACCATGTCATGAGTGATGTAATATGTGACGTCATCAGCAGTGCATTGCGGGGCGCGAGTTATAGTTAGCTGAACTAACTATAACGGGGGAATTTCACGGGTTTTGTACGAGTGCAATGTCCAACTAACTATAACTGTCCCTAAAACCTATGGTTTTTTCAGTGAATTTCAAAGGTTTTTTAAATGCTAATTTCTAACTATAACGTGCCCCACCCCCTCCCTTCACCACTGTGCAAACGCGCCCCGTGGCGCGTTTTAAATTGGGGGATTAATTCCCCTTGAATCATGAGGGCCCCTGGGGTCCAACTAGCCCACCCAGTACCTCCAGTATGCGCCAGGGAGCTGCGTTGCAGAGAGGTGTTCAGAGGCCACGCCCCTTTTTACACCTTTCTGCAACGCAGCTCTGTGGTGCTTTCTGGATGTACCTGGTGGGCTAGTTGGCCCCCAGGGACCCTCAGGATTGAAGGGGATTTAATTCCCCATCTTAAAACGCACCACAGGGCCTGTTTGCAGACATGTCACCTGAAGCCCCGCCCCCTCCCTTCACCACTGTGCAAACGCTCCCCGTGGCGCGTTTTAAGTTGAGGGATTAAGTCCCCTTGAATCCTGAGGGTCCCTGGAGGCCAACTAGCCCACCATGTACCTCCAAAAAGCGCCACAGAGCTGCATTGCAGAGAGGTGTAAAAAGGGGCGTGGCCTCTGAACACCTCTCTGCAACGCAGATCCCTGGCGCATACTGGAGGTTCCTGGTGGGCTAGTTGGCCCCCAGGGAGCCCCAGTATTCAAGGGGAATTACTTCCCCTTCTTACAACGCGACAGGGGGCGTGTTTGCAGAGTGCTGCAGGGAGGGGGCGGGGCCTCCGGCACGATGCCGGTCTTTTTTTTTTTTTGGTTTCTTTTTTTTTTATGGGAGGGGGGCTGCGTGGCCCCCCTTCCCTCGTCCACTTTTGTCCCCGGGGACCCCATCCCCCGGGGCCTGAGGCTGTTCTTTTTTTTTTTTTTTTTTTAAACGGGAAGGGGGCCGCGTGGCCCCCCTTCCCTGGGCCTGTATTTGCCCCGGGGACCCCATCCCCCGGGGCATGCCCTCTTTTTTTTTTTTTTAAATAAATATTTGGAGGGGGGCTGCGTGGCCCCCCTCCTCAGGCCATTTAAGGCCCCGGGGGCCCCAATCCCCGGGGCCGGCCTTTCTGTCCATTTTTTATTTATTTTTTTTTAATTGATTTTTGGGGAGGGGGGCTGCGTGGCCCCCTCCCGGGCCACTAATGGCCCCGGGGACCCCATCCGCCGGGGCCTGGCCACTCGTTGGGGGTCCCCAATCCCCTCACGGTCCCGCCGGCTCCCCGCGTCCTGCGGGAGCCGGCATTGCTTTTCCATAAGGAGCTGCTGACATGCAGCTCCCTTATGGAAAAGCAATCTGCTTTGCTTCATTGAAGCGAGAGCAGGTTTCCTGCTCTCGCTTCAATGAAGCAAAGCAAGTTTGCAATGACAGGGCGGGAGCCGCACGGCTCCCGTCCTGCCATTGCAAACAGCAGTGTCCCGGGGGTAGGCACCCTGGGACACTGCAGGAGCCGGCCCTGGGGGGTGGCGGTCCCCAGGGCCACCACAGGCTCCAGGAGGGGGGCCGCGCGGCCCCCTCCCAACATCAACTGAGCCCCGGGGAGGTGGTGGTCCCCGGGGCTTCGGGGGTCCAAAACCGGACCCCCACATTTATTTTCTAAGTGCCCGGGGAGGTGGCGGTCCCCGGGGCGTGCTGGAGCCCCCCCACACAGTTGCTTAAAATTAAAAAAAAGAAGCCCCGGGGGGTGGCGGTCCCCGGGGCAGCGGGAGGGCGGAGAGCCCTCCCGCACCATTTTTTTCTAAAGCCCCGGGGTGTGGCGGTCCCCGTGGCTTGGGGGGCCTTTGAGGCCCCCCACATAAAATATAACGCAACCCCCGCATGCCCCCGGGACTTGGGCCACCCGGGTGCAAAATACCATCGAAGCGCGGGAGACCGCGCTTCGATTTTTTTTTATCAGCGGGATTCGTGCACCCTAAGCGCATCCCGCCGATTTTGTTTTTTAAAAAAATGCTTTTTTCTGCCCAAGGGGTCCTTGTGGGAACCCCTGAGCAGACCTAGGGGGTCAGGGTGTTTCTACCCTGCCCCCTTTTAGCGTTTTGCGACGTGTTTCTGTGCCTCATTTTTTTTGTAATCACGGCGGGATCCGCGCACCCTAAGCGCATCCCACCAAATTTTTTTATTTTTTTTAAATGCTTTTTTCTGCCCAGGGGGTCCTTGTGGGACCCCCTGAGCAGACCTAGGGGGTCAGGGTGTTTCTACCCTGCCCCCTTTGTGCGTTTTGCGCACTTGTTTCTGTGCCTCAGTTCTACCGAGGGACAAAATGGCTGCCAACACTTCCTGATTTGGAGTGTTGACAGCCAATTAGCATGCAGCTCGTGATCGGGAGGGTACGCGGACCCTACTCGGCCATAGATATATATGTGATTTTACTTTTGATTTTCTCAGGAACTACTGAACGGATTTACACCATTTAAGCAAAAGGCAGGACACTGAACCAAGGGCTACCCTTTTGCCAAATTTGGTGTAATTCCGTTCAGCAGTTCGGGCTGTAGCTGCGGCAAGAGGTTCCTATGGAAAATTGCATGGGGAAAACACGTTTTGGGACCCCCCTTTTTTCTCGGCACCCACTTGACGAATCACCCCGAAACTTTCAAGATAGGAGCAGACCGGAGCTGGCCATAAGTTTTGAAAATTTCGCGAAGATTCGTCAATCGGCGTCAAATAGAATGTTGCGGATTTCCTATGGAAAATAGGTCCTAACTATAACTATCTACTGGCGACCGCCAGTAGATAATATATATATATATATATATATCTCCAACGTCTTCCACCGTTCACACGCAGTCCACGTATTCACAAGAGGGACGGCCAGGACTCATATTTCATCTGCGTGTTTAATTAAATTTCAGCAGCATAAAAACGCTCGATGCGTTTCGGAGCCTTCACTCCTTGGTCACAGGTATATATATATATATATATATTATCTACTGGCGGTCGCCAGTAGATAGTTATAGTTAGGACCTATTTTCCATAGGAAATTCACAACATTCTATTTGAAATAACTTTGGCGGCGGTTGACGAATCTTCGTGAAATTTTCAAAACTTATGGCCCGCTCCGGTCCGCTCCTATCTTGAAAGTTTCGGGGTGATTCGTCAAGTGGGGGCCGAGAAAAAAGGGGGGTCCCAAAACGTGTTTTCCCCATGCAATTTTCCATAGGAACCTTTTGCCGCAGCTACAGCCCGAACTGCTGAACGGAATTACACCAACTTTGGCAAAAAGGTAGCCCTTGGTTCAGTGTCGTGCCTTTTGGTTAAATGGTGTAAATCCGTTCAGTGGTTCCTGAGAAAATCAAAAGTAAAATCACATATATATCTATGGCCGGGGTGGATCCGCGCACCCTGAGCGCACTCTCCCGACCACGCACTTCATGCTAATTGGCTGACAACACTCCAAACCAGGAAGTGTTGTCGGCCATCTTGTGACTCGGTAGAACCGAGTCACAAGAAAACAGGGAAAAAAAATGCGCAAAAGAAGCGAAGGGATGCAGGGTAGAAACACCCTGACCCCCTAGTGCTGCTCAGGGGTTCCCACAAGGACCCCCTGGGCAGAAAAAAAGCATTTTTTTTTTAACTCACGGCGGGATGCACGCCGGATACGCGGATCCCGCCGTGATTAAAAAAAAATCGAGGGTATTTTGCCCCCGGGTGGGCCAAGTCCCGGGGGCATGCGGGGGGGGGTGGGTTTATATTTTTGGGGGCCTCTAAGGCCCCCCAAGCCCTGGGGACCGCCACCCCCCGGGGCTTCAAATAAATAATGCTGGCGGGGGGGCACACGGCCCCCCGCAGCCCCGGGGACCGCCACCCCCGGGGCTATTTTTAAAATTAAAATAAATAACCTGTGAGGGGGGCTCCAGCCCCCCCACATGCCCCGGGGACCGCCACCTCCCCGGGGCACTAGTATTTAAATTCGGGGGTCCGTAATGGACCCCCGGCCCCGGGGATCACCACCTCCCCGGGGCTGTGCAATTGTTGGGAGGGGGGCCGCGCGGCCCCCTCCTGGAGCCTGTGGTGGCCCTGGGGACCGCCACCCCCCAGGGCCGGCTCCTGCAGTGTCCCGGGGTGCCTACCCCCGGGACACTGCTGTTTGCAATGGCAGGACGGGAGCCGCACGCCTCCCGCCCTCTCATTGCAAACTTGCTTTGCTTCATTGAAGCGAGAGCAGGGAAACCTGCTCTCGCTTCAATGAAGCAAAGCAGATTGTTTTTCCATAAGGGGAGCTGCATGTCAGCAGCTCCCCTTATGGAAAAGCAATGCCGGCTCCCGCAGAACGCGGGGAGCCGGCGGGATCCGTGCGGGGATTGGGGACCCCCCCACGGTCCCCAACGAGTGGCCAGTCCCCGGGGGATGGGGTCCCCGGGGCCATTAGTGGCCCGGGAGGGGGGCCACGCAGCCCCCCTCCCCAAAAAGAAGTAAAGGCCGGCCCCGGGGGATGGGGTCCCCGGGGCCTTAAATGGCCTGAGGAGGGGGGCCATGCAGCCCCCCTCCAAATATTTTTTGGGGGGGAAAAAAGAGGGCATGCTCTGGGGGATGGGGTCCCCGGGGCCAAAAGTGGCCGAGGGAAGGGGGGCCACACAGCCCCCCTCCCATTAAAAAAAAAAGGAAAGAAAAAAAAAAAGACCGGCTTCGTGCCGGAGGCCCCGCCACCTCCCTGCAGCAGTCTGCAAATGCGCCCCCTGGTGCGTTGTAAGAAGGGGAAGTAATTCCCCTTGAATACTGGGGGTCCCTGGGGGCCAACTAGCCCACCAGGAACCTCCAGTATGCGCCAGGGAGCTGCGTTGCAGAGAGGTGTTCAGAGGCCACGCCCCTTTTAACACCTCTCTGCAACGCAGCTCTGTGGCACTTTTTGGCGGTACATGGTGGGCTAGTTGGACTCCAGGGACCCTCAGGATTGAAGGGGACTTAATCCCCCAACTTAAAACGCGCCACGGGGCGCGTTTGCACAGTGGTGAAGGGAGGGGGCGGGGCTTCAGGTGACATGTGTGCAAACAGGCCCGTGGCACGTTTTAAGATGGAAAAATAAATCCCCTTCAATCCTGAGGGTCCCTGGGGCCAACTAGCCCACCAGGTACGTCCAGAAAGCGCCACAGAGCTGCGTTGCAGAGAGGTGTAAAAAGGGGCGTGGCCTCTGAACACCTCTCTGCAATGCAGCTCCCTGGTGCATACTGGAGGTACATGGTGGGCTAGTTGGACCCCAGGGACCCTCATGATTCAAGGGGACTTAATCCCCCAACTTAAAACGGGCCACGGGCCTGTTTGCACACATGTCACCTGAAGCCCCGCCCCCTCCCTTCACCACTGTGCAAACGCGCCACGGGGCGTGTTTGCACAGTGGTGAAGAGAGGGGACGGGGCCTGATGTGACAAGTTAGTTAGTTAGTTTTAATCCCCCTGCCCTATTATGTACCTCGGACTTACAGAGGAGGTCATGCTAATCACAGGGGTACCCCAACGCATAGTGTTCCCTAGTGTATGTAGGTGTTTTCAATGTATTCTAAGTGTCTTTTAGCATAGCACTGGCTCTAGGCCTGGTTAGTCAGAGCCAGTTAACACCAGTACCCGTCTGAAAAAGTTGTGGGCACAGGATGATTTTGCAACAAGGCCTCTTTCTGCTCCTCGGTTGGTTCTTTCTGCACGTCTTGCTTCTTCCTGCACTTTTCTTCGTCTTTGTGGACTTCTGTTGCTTGTTTGTGCATTTCTTTTGCTTCTTTCTGTGCGTTTTTTCTTCTTTCTTCACATGTCCTACCTCTGTAGGCATAGTTAGAAATTAGCATTTAAAAAACCTTTGAAATTCACTGAAAAAACCATAGGTTTCAGGCACGTTATAGTTAGAAATTAGCATTTAAAAAACCTTTGAAATTCACTGAAAAAACCATAGGTTTCAGGCACGTTATAGTTAGAAATTAGCATTTAAAAAACCTTAGAAATTCACTGAAAAAACCATAGGTTTTAGGGAAAGTTATACTTAGTTGGACATTTCACTCGTACAAAACCCGTGAAATTCCCCCGTTATAGTTAGTTCAGCTAACTATAACTCGCGCCCCTGCAATGCACTGCTGATGACGTCACATAGTACATCACTCATGACATGGTCAGTGACATCACTGATGACATCACTGATGACATCTCAAATGACATCACTGATGACATCACTGATGGCATCATCCATGTGATAATTTGATGCATCTTCTCACACCCTAATATAACCTTTGATACACCCACTCTAAATTACAGACTGCCATTCTCAAAACCATAGACACTCCAACACCAATAACTACATACCCACTCACTGATTCTTAGGTCTACACACACATCCACTCACTCACCCGTACATTCACTCATACTTACGGTCACTCAGTACAGGACTATCATATGCACTCATACACCTACATAGACACTCACACACCGCCACTCATCCATAGAGGTACTCACACACCTAGTCAGTCATGCAAATAATTAATCACACTGCCATTTACTCACCTATACAGTTATACACACACCAACTCACTTACTCATACAAACACTAGCACATTATTACGCTCTTATACAATCACTGATACAAGTACACACTCATCCATACAGCCACTCTCACAATCACACACTCTCACTTATAGCCATTTATATACTCCAACACACATATATACTGCCTTTCACATATGTAGTTACTCACACATGTACCACTGAGATATACATTCACTCACTAACACACCCATACACACACTCACCCACCCATACAGTCCATCACAGATGCACTCTTGAAACCATGCACCCAGTGAATCACCCACTCACACATCTATGCACAGAGTCACACACACCCCACCCACACAAACACTCAGGCACCCATACAGATACTCAGACAACCAATCAATAACCCATGTAGACACTCATGTAGCTATTCACAAACCCATGCAGCCGCTTACACACCAACAGACAGACGGATACAGACATTCACACAGTTTAGTCACTAACCCATGCATTCAGTAAGATACGTTTAATCACTCACTTATAGAGTCAGTCACGCACCTACTAAATCATCCATTCAGACACTTATACACCCACTCATTCTTCAATACGCCTTTCCCTATATATATTAAACATATTTAAACTTTACAGAAACACACAGTCACTGGATGATGCCATCAGTGATGTCATTTGAGATGTCATCAGTGATGTCATCAGTGATGTCACTGACCATGTCATGAGTGATGTAATATGTGACGTCATCAGCAGTGCATTGCGGGGCGCGAGTTATAGTTAGCTGAACTAACTATAACGGGGGAATTTCACGGGTTTTGTACGAGTGAAATGTCCAACTAACTATAACTTTCCCTAAAACCTATGGTTTTTTCAGTGAATTTCTAAGGTTTTTTAAATGCTAATTTCTAACTATAACGTGCCTGAAACCTATGGTTTTTTCAGTGAATATATATATATATATATAGATATATAAAGATTCTCCACAGGTGGTAAAAGAGTAAGGATTTTGCAATATTGGAATCTACGATACGAAAAAAAGCACGGTGCACTTTATACATCTCTTATGGTTTTGTGCAATATAGTGTGAACATATAGCACTTTATATGTATCTGAGGTGCAATATATAGGATGCATGTCACATCTTATCTCCATCTGCCTTTTTCCTTACATATTAGAGAGAATTCCAACTTTTTGGCATTTGATATGAGATTATGAGAGATTGTATTTCCATTCAAGTTGGGATTTGCTCATTGTATTTATGTATTTGTGTAATTCATGATTTGCAAAAAATCTGTATGTGGGAGTGCCAATATTTCTTGAATAACTTTGGAGTTATGTGTTTCAATTGTGTACTTTACAGTGACCTTCTGTTACAATATTTCAATTGTGTACTTTACAGTGACCTTCTGTTACAACATTTGCAGCGAGGACATACTAATTTGTGAAAGAGTGGTTAATGTGATTTTCTCCTTTAAAAGCAGTATGAAGTTTTTAATTGGTGATGGGAAAGGGTACCGCTGTCCCTTTAAAATGGCACTCTGTGCACTGAATTTTATGACCCGGTAGAAGGTTACGGCCGAAACGCGTAGGTCTGACTTTGGGGGTTAACATGCACCTTGCACTTTGCTGGTTATTTGCTTGAAAATTATGGAAGCATTTTTTGAAGCCTAATGAATCGCTTCTATGAGGATTCCTGTGTCCCGTCCTTCTGTGCGTCCTGGTAACACAGCTACGAAAGAACAAAAAACAGAGCTGGTCTCAGGAGTGTTCTTTTAATTCTTTTATTAGATATATGTATATATTCACTGAAAAAAACAAAGGTTAACTAACTTATCGTTAGGTGAAATGTTCAGTAACAGTGTAATTTTTTAAACTGAAAAAATCACTGAAATTCCCCTGTTATAGTTATCTTAGATAACTATAACTTGTGCCCTAAGGTAACTATAACTTGTGCCACGCCATGCACAGTTTTCTTATCAATAATTCAATTGTAAATGTTGCAGTGATATTATCAATGATGTCATAGAAGATGTAATGAGTGATGTAATATGCGGGGTAATTAGCAGTGCAGTTATAGTCACTTGAGATAAATATAATTGGTACATTTTTAGTGGTTTTTCGAGTTTAACACCTTATGTTGTTACTGAACATTTCACCTAATTATAACATTACTTTAAGCTTTTTTTTCCAGTAAATTTCTAGTTTTAAAAAAAATGTAAAGTAATATTTTGTTACCATATGTAAAGTCAACCCCCACTGCACATGGCATTTGGCCATGCGCGGCGAGGGTTGACCGCAGGCAGCTAACCCTGTGCTGCGAGGTTGCTGCAGCACCTGGCCTACAGCCAGGCACTGTGGCTAACCCCCCCCGCAGGCAGCCAACCGCATGCTGCACACAGTCTTAGGCCATGTGCAGCAGGAGGTTGGTCACAGGGCCTGGTCTGTGGCCAGGCCTTTTGGCCAACCCCCCTCCAAGCAGCCAAACTCACGCTGTTCACGGCCTGTGGCCGTGCGCAGCAAAGGTTGGTCACAGGGCCTGGTCTACGGCCAGGCCCTTTGGCCAACCCCACCACAAGCAGCCAACCAGATGCTGCGCATAGCCTTAAGCTGTGCGCAACGTGGGGTTGGTCACACCAGATGCTGCACAGTCGGGGGATGGCCACAGGGCCTCGCCTGTGGCCAGGCCCTGTGGCCAACTTACCCTAAAGGAGCCAAACTCCCTCACAGGCTGCCAACCCCATGCCACGAACAGCCTTTGGTGATGCTGTGTAGGGTTGTCCTTTGGGCTCTCCCGGGGCCAAAACATATATATTAAGGGGAGGTGGTATGCTGCCCTTCTCCTGAAGCCTTACAAGTCCCTGTGGACTCCATCCCCGGGGGCAAAGTGAATAGTAAAGGGGAGGGGGTCATGCAGCCCACACCTTGAGCCTCGGCCCCGGGGACCCCATCCCCCTGGGCCAAATTCCATTAAAAAAGGGGAGGGGGCCATAGGCCCCCCTTCCTGAGCCTCATTGGGCCCCGGGGTTCCTATCTCCTGGTACAAAATACAATTAAAATGAAACAGAGGAGAGGCATGCTGCCCCCTTCCCCAAGTCTTCTCGGGCCCCGGGGACCCGATCCCCAGGGCAAAATTCTAAGGGGAGGGCAGCACGTGGCATCCTCCTCAAGTCTTTCCCCCGGGCCAAATACAATTAAAAAGGGAAGGGGGGCACATGGCCCCCTCCCCAAGCCTTCTCAGGCCCCAGGGATCCCATCCCCTGGGGCCATCTGTTTTTTAAAAGGGGAGGGCGGCTGTGCACCACCCCCTTCTCAAACCTAGTTTGGCCATGGGGTGCCTATATCCTGGAGCATCATTAATATTAGGTAGGGGCATCAGTGCCCACCAAGTGCACCTACCAAGCACTACATTGGGTGCCAAAGGGAGGGCCCCTGGGCCCCCGCAGCCCCAGCCAGTGACCCGCATAGGGCAGGAGCTGGCATTGCTCCCACCCAGAGGGAGCAGCTCCTTTTTGCATGCTCCCTCCGAGCAGGAGCAATATGTGTTTTATTTCCCTGCCCTCATCAGTGCGGGCAGGGACGCAGACTACAAGTCTGCGCCCAGCCGACGGGAACCTTTTTAAAGCTCCCGCAGGCATGCGTGCAGACTTGTATATTTGCTTCCGTATGGCAGGAGATTTAAAAATCCTCCCACCAGATGCGAGCAAACATATTTTTGCCTGCCCATGCCACTGCAGGCAGGGAAACAACTACTGTGTCCCAGGGGTGGGTATAGTTATGATGAGTATTTATATACAGGTATACACACACTTGCACATATAATATAAGTTCCTAATCAAAAAAATTAACAAGTTAAAACCTCTTGGTTAAACAAGGATGACAAGAAAAACCAACAAAGACATAGAATACCCGAGCCAGTGCCCTCAGACCCAACTCTCAAGCCAAGAATGCATTTATTTGGGGTGGGGGGTTGTCACACCCCAACCCCCCCGCTCCATGCTATAGAAATCAACAACCTTTGGACAAATCTATAGTGGAACAGCCGAACACGCTGAAGATTCATAGCAAGTGAGCTCAGGGTTTCAAAAACTTCCTGGCATGACCCGAGCTGAACATCCAAACACACTGAAGAATCATGGCACGGGTACTTATGGAATTAATGATCGCACAGCCAGACAACAGTAGGACACACCAACAGACTGAGGATTCATGACATGTGCGCACACAGAATCAACAATCTCTTGGTCAGGAAAGAGTAAAACATCCCATAACACTGAAGCTTTGTAACAGGTGCACTCAGGGAATTAACAAACTCCTGGCCAGACAATGGCAGAACACACCAAAACTCTCAAGAGTCATAATTGGTGCACTCATGGAATCAACAACCTCTTGACCAGGCAATAGTAGAACTCGCCAACAGGTTGAAGATTCAAAACAGGTGCACTCATGGAATCAATGTCTTTCTGGTCAGACTATAGTATGACTCCCCAATAAGCTGATGATTCATAACAGGTGGGATAATGCAACCAATAACCTTCTGGTCAAACTACAATATGACACACCAGCACACTGAAGGCTTGTTGTACAGCATACAAGAGCAATGAATGCAATTCTGGACAGACTATAGTTGAACATCTGAAAACACTCTAGGGTAATTGAGGTACACTGTATGTTATGTTATTTTATGTTATTTTATGTTATGTTAAGGGATTTATAAAAGCACTTGGTTACTCCAAAGAGTGTCCCCACCCTACAGACTGTAATCGATTGTCAGGTAAAGTCAGGTTCATCTCAGGGGACAGACGATCCTACATTCCTTGCCTAAATAGCCGGGTCTTGAGATTCTTCTGGAAACTCGCTTCTGATGGTTCAAGTCTCAGGTCCAATAGCATCAAATTCCAGAGTTTGGCTGCCAGGAGTCCAAAAGAACTGCCCCTAGGCGCATTCTGTTCACTCTAGGGATCACAGTCAGGGCCGCTCCATAAGACCTGGGATGTCTGGAGGGAGTGTAGGCTTGAATCAGTGGATGTAAATATCTTGGGCCCCTCTGATTCAGTATCCTATGCATAAAACAGAGTGTTTTAAAAGAGACTCTGTGCTTCATGGGGAGCCAGTGTAATTCAACAAGACCCAGGCTTATGGCGGACCGTTTTGGAGTTTTTAATAGCAGCCGGGCCGCTGCATTTTGTACTCTTTGAAGCATCCCCAACCTCCCTTTAGAGACCCCCAGATAGAGTATGTTGCAGTAGTCTAGCCGAGACACGAGGAGAGCTTGTATTACCGTCTTTTTTGCTGAGTCCGGTAGGAGCCCTAGAATCTTCCTTAGCAGCTTTAGCACTCCCAAACAGGTGCCAGCCGTGGCCTTGATCTAACTCTCAAAAGATAGCAGCGCATCAAAGATGATGCCCAGATTTTTAACTTTATGGTTAGGGATTGGAGTGGGGCCCAGTTCGCAAGGCTACCAAGCAGAGGATTAAATTGAGGGCTGTTTCCCTATCAGCAGGACCTCTGTCTTGTCTGCATTTAATTTCAGACAACTGGCATCCATCCATCCCGCGAGGTCCTCCAGACAGAACTTGAAGTTTGCTGCGCCACTACCTTCATCTTGTGCCAGTGTGATGATCAGCTGAGTGTCGTCAGTATAGGACACATTCCTCACGCCATGGCGTTCGATTATGTCCGAAAAGGGACGGAGATACAGGTTAAACAGGGTAGGACTCAGTGCTGACCCCTCTGGCACTCCCTGCTGAAGGGGGATGATATCCGAGGTGTCTTGTACAACACAACCTCCTTTTCGCTGCTGGTTATATTTCTTCATCTGCACTCTAAGACTCCTCTTTTACTTCCCAGCAACCTTGTTACATTTTTTACACACTTAGAGGCCATTTGATGTGGCAACTGCAAGATGCTGAATCGCAGTTGAAGCTTGCAATGCTGCTATCTTAGCTATACCTGTCCTCTACATGCTGAGGGTAGCTTGCACTCCTGCCTTTGATGTGACTGTTTTTATGTATTTTAGTTAGGTTAACACTGTTGCTGCGTAGGATGCATCAGTTCTACATGGGTGTGTGAATGTGTGTGTGCTTGCGTGTGTGTGTGTGTGTGTGTGTAATTTTGCTCCAGTGCTGCCCTTCTTGAGCCTGTGTGCAATGAGGCCTGTTGTCCATGTGCAACCATTTTTACTATACAACAAACATGAGTGGCATGGTCTAAGCTTGTTTGACGATTGTGGAAGACAGCTTATGCAGCTTGTATGTTGATCTAACTGTGCTTGTTGAGTCACACTGAAGTTCGCATCAAAATCAATGTTATGGAGAATCCAAAATAAGGAAAAATAACCCCCTGGAATGCACTTCAAAAATAACCAGCACCTCACCACCAAGCCATGAATAGTGATAGATGAAGTAGATGTCTGTGCTCGGAAAGTCTGGAATACTCCTGCAGCACAAGGGCCCCTTCCTGTTCCCATTTCATTATTGTTTTAATCATCACCAGCTTTGCGGTCGGCTAACCTGGCTACAATAAAAAAAAAAAATGAAGTTGTGATGGACACTACTTTCCATCCCCACACTCCCCTACACCTAACCTGTGTCCACGCACAGACATATAGCAGAACCAAATGCATGTAATTTCTTCAAATGGGAAAGAAGTCCATGGCTGCTCCTAAGGCCACTGTGGAAATCCCCTTCTGTATATTTTCGGGGCCTCAGAAAACCAAGAATGTGCCATACTACACACAACTAAAACAGAGATCGACTGGCCTGTAGGGTCATATTCAACAGGAGTGTTCACCTCAGCAACCAGCTGCAATGGTTCAGGCCATGATCACACCAAATTAAAACATTGACTGTGATGAATAGTGGCCAACATTTTGGCAGCCGTAATGTCGACGTGCTTTTGATCTCGACTTACTGAATTTTTGACATATGGACAATTTTTTAAGTCCAATATTAATGCCCTTCCCCTGTTTTTAGGACTGTGTTCAAATACTATTCTGCCCCAGCAGGAACATATTTCCTGGCATACATCAGAATACCGTCGTACATATATCGTTTACAAAAATATCTCCATATTGAAGTTCATGTTAGAAAATCTACACCCCCTTTGGACGATATTTAGTAAACGATGGGGCATATTAGCAAGACCGGCGATAAAATTATCGCCGTTTTAGCGGCAGGAAACTGCCGCTAAAACGGCGATAATGGGCTTGCTAATATGCGTTATAGAATTCAATAGAAGCCCAGGTTAGATGTCCTGCACATCTAACCTGGGCTTCTATTGGAATTCTATAACGCATATTAGCAAGCCCATTATCGCCGTTTTAGCGGCAGTTTCCTGCCGCTAAAACGGCGATAATGTTATCGCCGGTCTTGCTAATATGCCCCGATGTTTTTTCATACAATATTTCTGTACACCATAGTCTGACATACAAACCCGATGGGCAGGTTGATACTAGGGTTAGTCAAACTAAGGGCGAGCAATATTCTGGTGTGGATATTTCTGTAAACATTCTATTTTGTGTTACATTTGTGATTGTTGGCCGGGTTGGGCCGAAGGTGGTCACCCATCAGGCGCCTGTCTCTGCCCCAGCTCTACCGGCTGTTCAGTGGCCCCCTCCTGCTGGAAAGTGAGAGATTTTCCTGTGGGGCAGTTGTTGTCTGGTTAAACCAAAGTAACATCTACTCCATATTATGAACGTGGGCAGAAAAATAGATTAATACCAGAGGTTTTACACAAAAGTAAAATAACAACTGACTCAGTACATTAGCGATTAAACTTTCCTCTAAAAAACAAATACATGTCTGTACCAAAATATATTAACACTAGCCCTTGGAAATATAAATTTGGACGTCTTGGGTAATCAATTAACTCAACCTTCTACATCCTTTGTGGCAAACTTGCAAGCAAAAACGTACATAGGGGGCAGAATCACATGGCTGGCTGGCATAGATATGGCCGCGTTAGTAGGAGCACTTATATTTTAAAGCCTCATCCATGCTCCCCGCTCCATCATGCATTGACTTCCACATGGTGTAGTGGCGGGACCTGCTGACGTCAGCAATCTCCTGGTTCTTCCACTCATGGGAGTGCAGTTGGCTTTGCATCAAAAACCATAGGTGGTCGCGTTGGAATACCCAAGTACCACACACGGAATGCCTTCTTGGTGCAAAGTGGCACCAAACAGTACAAAGTGCTTTTTGAACAACAAAAATGGTACTTGCGGGACTTTGTAGCAGCGCAAAATCTTTATAAATCGGTCTCTTCATGAGCAGTAAAGTATGGAGCTTGCAGTTCAGGGAGGGGGCATTTCTGCTACCAGTGGGTTTTGCATCTTTCCCTGTGGTAGTGTATAGTTAGGACTGCAGTAGGGGAAAGAGAGAGGTACCATGTACACTTAGAGCACATTTTGCATAAGCTCACATTTGTTTTTTCCTCCTTATCTTCGATTTTGTTTCTTATCGTTAGTAATTTTCTCTTTATTGCTTACTCTGTGTACCCACAGCTTTAGCTAGGCTTTACATCTGTTATATGTTTGCTTCTTTCTCGTCTAAAGTACCATTCTATGAATGGAGCTGGTTAGTTGCCTGTCTATCACTCTCTTTAAATACTTAATTTATCAGTATCTGCCCTTTTGACCTGGACCAGTTAGTTCATCTTTCCTATGCAGTGCACACGTTGTGTTTTCTTTATCCAAGGCTCCTCAGAGGAAAAACGTGAATTAAAGACAGCTGCCTCTCATAATTAAATTTCAAGTGATTTAAGTTGTGGCTTTCTGTTTTGGCTACTTGTTTAATAGCATTAGAATTTAAATGGTCAAAACAAGGCTTTGAAGTCAGAGCCTAATGAGGAGAGCCTGCACTTCTTCGGACAAGCAGCTAGGGTCAAGACTCAACAAGACAGTATTGACAAGCTGCAGCATTCCTCAGCACCTAAGAAACTGGGATTACAATTACTTTTTAAGTGAATTAATTTCAACTGCACCCTGGCAGAAAAACACTTTTGCTGCGAAAACAAACGAAGAATCAAGGTCCTGCATTATTTTTAGGTCAAGCAAAGAAACCGCATCATTTCCTTTATGCCTCATCTAATAATAAAAACAGACATAAGTAAAAAAAAAATACAAACATATATACTATACATACAAAGATAGGTTTTGGGTCAGGCCTCTTCATCCATTGGTCTGTTCAACTGTCATTCACAGTTTGCTTCTGCCCACCACAGCATTCAGCATCTGGCAATGGTTCAGCCCAATTCAGCCACTGGCTCTCTTGCACAGTGAGTGACTGCAGTTCTCCTGATCAAATGCCCACATGTGCCTGAAAAAGTGATATTTCAGTGCCTGGGCTGATGAGTTAGTAGTTTACGCTTTTTTTCTTTGAATTCTTTACACATCTTTACTAGGCATAGTCAATCTTGTGTGTTTAAACTATGCCTTCAGGTGGGATAGAATAATTCAAAGACAGTAGTATCATTTATTTGTGCTAATAATACTCATATTTATATTATATTTACATTGAAACTAAATAGGTTTCTAGAACTATTCTAAGTACAGCTGCCTGTAAATAAGCACCTGATCTGTTCTGCTAAAATTGTATGCAATGATTGACATTTCTTGAAATGTTAAATGTTTATTATAAAGTTATAGCCCCAACTTTTAGGCGACACCATTTTGTTTGTTTTCCTTCTTTTAATTTTGTGGCACATGCTCTCCAGAAAAATAGAAAAAACCTTAACCATCGCACCAACTTGCCAAGGCAAGAGCTTTTAGACTTGCTTATGCTTGTTTTTGTTTCCTATCGTTTTTTTGACGTCCTTTGAATATCATTGGTTTCTGGGGATTTAAAAAGCTTCCAAGAATTTGATTTAAAGAAAGCAGTGTATTGCATGAAAACAACTAAGGCCCCAATGTTTAATGCAGAAGCATTACCAAACCTGTGCTAAACAAAAATGTATTAAAATGACATGATTGAAGGAAAAGATGGCCACACGAGGTATTCCACCTCCTCGTGATTCAAGGGTATGATTGGTTTGCTACCTCTTCTGCACTGAAGAGCATTGAAAGGTTACCAACTGCTCTAGCCATCAGCCAATCACACAAGGTAAGCCGCCATGAGGGACAGCTTCCACGCTGCGATTTCCAGCTTTGGGCACTGTAGGGAGCAGACACCAGTCTCATGGATGTCTCCATGTTCCCAGTGATGTCTTGTTAGCAATGTGCTACTTTTTTGCCATTACAACACTTGTCGCCTTGCGGGACAGGCATTGCAATATCAGCAACACTAGCAATTTGTGTAAGAGAATTTAGAGATGTTGGAGATGTCAAGGTCTGTTGTCCGTTGAAAGGTCTGTATCCCCACATTTGTAGCTGGTACCAAGGATTCTCATTAGAAATCCTGACTCATGAATATTGACGAGTCAGCATTTCTGAAAATAGTTTCGACCACTCCCTTTGGACTGTGCTGGACTTACATATTTATAGTATATACAACAGGAGTGACCGATAAACCTGCAGGGACCTGGGTAAAATTCGTATCTCACAACAATGTCCCAAGGGGCATCATTAAAGGAGTACAGTTTTATCATTCATACAATACTTGAACTAATGTATTGCACCCGTAAATGAATGACAAAACTGGAGATATGGCCTACAATAATCCAATAGACAGTGATTTAATGATCTACTAATATTCCATTAGTTGCAGAATCAATTACAAGTTACAGAGAAAAAAGTGCTCAAGGTGAACACACAGTGCTTGTGAGGTTCATGTGGACGGCGCAAAGTGATACACATAAAATACAGAAAAAGCGAAAAGTAATGATAGTCCAATACTGTGCATGAGTAAAGGTAAGGGTCAGAAGTTCATATATGCATCATTGCACAATAAGTATCCTTTTTCAGCTGGAAAACTGTCGATGACGTTTCAACCTTCCTCAATTTTTCAGGTCATCATCAGGACATAAAGGAGCACAAAAAAGTGATTGCGGCTGTATGAGTTCCATAAGGATAGGATAAATTCAAGGGTATCAGGACAATTAATGCAGAGTGCAATGGAGCATCCGTAATCTGAACAATGTTGACTCTTGTCGGAATGAATTGAGCTGTAGGGAAAAATTCCTTTAACAGGAAAAATGGCACACAGGAGCAGGACACAAGAAAATCAGTCATAGCGTATGTGGATGCACCATTGCACTCTGCATTAATTGTCCGGATATCCTTGAATTTATCCTACCCTTTCTGAACTCATACAGTTCATACAGCTCATTCACTATTTTTATGGCTCATGGTGCTGAACCTTGAAAATGGAAGGACTTACTTATCAATAGAGCATTACTGGGAGAAGAATCAACAGCCTTATTATGGGAAGATTTTTGTTTTACCGTTATGGGAGGCCTGATAGTGACAGGCGGGGACTGCCTCAGTAGTAAATTTCCAGCAGAGTTAGCCCTTGCATGTTATTGCCAGCAAGTGGGTAGACAGGAAGGGCCAAATTAGCTTGAAGGTGTTCCCATGTAAAACAGACCCCACCACCTGACTATGGCAGCTCTATAAACAAAATGTGTTTTATAAGACTGGTGCTGCAAGGATATACTTATGCTCATGTTTAGATAAGGTTGTTGCTGCTCTGAATTTGGGCAGTGTATGAGGGTGAAAATTAGTGGGTGTTCACTGGGACTTTACCAAGCTCAGGAAGAGGTTGTTGCAGGGATACCACAATGGTGTATCTCCAAGGCATTCACAATACATCCCAGTGCTCCTGCAGAATGCCAAGAAATAACTGGCAGGCAGGAAAATGGTCCCACCTGCCCTGACAGAGAGGCATTAATTGGCGTAATTCATCTCCGCTGGGGTTTTATAACCGAGCGGATGCAGTCACAGGCCACACTATAATAAGGTCCAGAGAATTTATAGAGATTGTCCAATGGAATTCAGTGTTTCTCAGAGAAAGACTGGCTAGCAACTTTCAAACAGACTTTTCTTTCACCTGATCTGACAAAACAATCTGTCACATCTGGGAATAGGAAGTACTGAAGGCTATACGCAGTCAGAGGAAGACCGCACACTCAGACAGCATGATGCTAGATGCTTCACCCACAGCATAGCTGGATGGTCTCACAGCCTGTGCAGTGCTGGGGACTCTGTCATTGTAGTCACCCAGACGGGTCTTTAGTGACCAGTTGGAGGCATTATTCAGTGTGGACATCAGTGGAGCTGTGAAATCCAGAAGGATGTGAAAGGTGGTCTTTTTTTTCTACATGTTTAACGAGTGCCAGGATTTTGAAGGACGAGGCATGACCAATTACCCTTCCAAGATAGTGGATTGTACAGAGAACCTTATTGAAGCCTCCTAATCCAAGATGAATCATGAGTGTTTTCTTTGTTTTCAGGTCCTGTTTGAATCATATATAATGAAGGCAATCACAAGGGGAAGATGCATCACAACACATTAATTCCTTATTTTTTGTTGCATTCATCATCCACTTTTTTCTATTTTTATCCTTGATGTTTAGTTTATGAAGCCTGATTATATTTGGATCCTTCTTATCGTTTCTTTGGCCTGGCTCCTCTCTCTTCCTGATGTCAGGGGGGTTTGGTATATGCGTTTTTTACTGCCTCATGAATCTTCATCTGAAATAAAGTGCTATTAGATTGATAAGAAGGTTTTTTTTTACCTTTGGGATCTTCCTTTTGACATGCACTTTTATAAGAAGACACGTGCCACCCTTCATATATCTTACATTGTATAGGGTGACTCAGTATTTCACATGTTTGAGCAACCAACAAACACTATGGGGCCTGTTAGGATGTCGGTCCTAAGGCCTCCGACCTTAGGTCAGACGCCTTACGACTGACATTGTCGGTTTCAATTCCGACTGGCTGATTTTAATTCAGCTGGTCGGAATTGAAACCGGCCGGTCATTTTTAATGCTCCAGATGCTTTTTGTCTATCACTCATTTGAGTCCTTAGCTATAGCGGTGTGTGCACATTAGGGCCCCGCATAGCGCCATGATGCTCCTCGGAGTGAAAGCTGCGGTTTACACATACTATATAACATACCATAATATTCCGACTGGCCCACGGGCTCCATGAGCCCATCGGCCAGTCGGAACCGGCAAGTAATCCTAATGGATGGCGTTTTATGCCGTCCGGATTACGATGCACGGTTTCCGGCAGGGTTTCCATGCTGGCCTTTCCTACATGGAAACCCTGTCAGAAAGCGTGTTTGGGGGCCACTAGCAGGGCCCCTTTCCCTTGCGCCCTCCGGTTGGGGGCCGAGGGGGCACTGTTAATCCCTGCACCCCGTGGCAGGAACCCCGAGGTGCAGGGATTAACACCACCTCCCATTTCCCTATGGGAGCATGTACTATGGCCGGTTTGCGGCCGTAACACATGCTTCCATAGGGAAATGTCAGACTGCACAGTGTTCGGTCGCATCCTAATCAGGCGGTCGGGACCGCCGATCGGAGGTCAGTCGGTCCCGTTTCCGAGTCGGTGTTGGGTGGACGCAAGTCCGCCCGACATCGTAATCGCCCCCTAGAGATCACTGAAACCAAATAAGCCATCAGGACAAAAAATACAGATGAAAACATTGCCACCAATTGCTATTTGTCCCTATTTATTTTCATTATTCTTTTAATTCAATGTTTAGTTTCTTTGGGAAAAACATGAGCAATTTACACAAATGACCCCTGTAGAAAGCTGGCTCTGTATATACTATACCAAAGTAAGGTATAGTGTGAACAGAGTCCAGGGAGTCCCCAGAAGTACAGCAGAGGCTAAATTAGACAAGTACTAACAGCTCTCTTTGTGGTAGTGTGGGTGAGCAGTTAGGCTTATCGGGAGGGTGTGTTAAGCATTTATTGTATTCACTCAGTCACGGCTGATGGCACACACTCAGAGACAGAATCCAGACCCATTAGGTAAGTATAAAAAAGTATACTTATATTTTATTTTGTAGATCCAAGCAGGACTTGGCACAGGCAAGTAAGAAATACTTTCAAATGCAAGGCTGAACACAGAAATGCAATTGTGGATTGTATTGGAATCGATTACAGGTTTGTATTACTTTTAAAACAGTTCAAAATACAGTAAGATTACTTTTGATTACTCTTGGATTACTTTTCGGTTACTTTGAGTACTTGAGGTGATATGCTGAGATATCATACACTAGAGTTTGTCACTTACAGTATGCCGAGATATCATACACTAGAGTGTGTCACTTACAGATAAGTACAACAATTCTTAAGTTAAAGCATAGTTACTTTCTTTTCATACAAAACCGTAGGTCAACAACTTTTTTAGGAACAAAACTCGTAACATTGGTTCCTATGGGTTAAAGAGTGTTAACGGTTCACAGGTAAGTACACGACTTACAAGTATGGCTTTTGGGGGTTAGGTCCAAGGTTCCCCAAGGTCCAATTAGGCACTCAAATCGCACCACCAGCGGCACTAGGGCGGCGGGTGCAGAGTGCAGAGGCCCAATGTTAGCCAATGGGGCTAGGGGGGGTACTTCGGTTGGGGGCTGCTCACTGGCAAGCCACTCGGTCTTGGGAGCCAAGCTCCTAGGGTTAAGGTCAGGGCAAAGGGCGTCCCAGGTTGGCACCAAGTCCACACCACCAGCGGTGCAGGGGCAGCCGGGTGCAGATTGCTGAGGAGGGGTCTGGAGCCCAATGCAATCCTATGGAGGTTGTTAGTTTTGGATTTTGGCTGCAGGCTCGGTCCAGGAAGTCTTCCGGGAGCAGCTAACAGCTGGGCACGTAAGTTGGAGGGCTCGGGGATGTAGATGCACCTCAGGTCCTCTTCTCCAGGGTGCAGGGTGGCCAGATGCAGGGGTGCCTTTTGAGGTCCGATTTCACCTTACCGGCCACTCGTGGTTGGGGGTGTCTCTGTGCAGAGGCTGCAGGCGACGCTAGGGAGTCCTATAGGGGTCAACCCAGGGTGGACTCGGACTCTGGAGCGCTGGAGAACCTCGCTGGAACCAGTGGGCCACTTGGACTCGGGCTGCAGGCGACGGGTGCAGTGGTGGTTCCAGGTGTCGGGTTTCTTCATCCTCAGTAGGCTCAGAGCCTTTCTTTGGAGTTTCTTTTGAAAAGAGCTGCTGTTCGCAGGAGATCCAGTCTTTGTTGAAGGCAGTCAGTCCTCCCAGGGGTTCTGGAGGTCGTTGGCTGCAGGACAAGTTGACTTTTGGCGCAGGGATCTCTGGAAACTGCAGACAGGCCAGTAGGGCTGGGGCCAAGTCAGTTCTTCTCCACAGGGTCCTCTGCTGTGCGACTTCTTCCGTCCTTCTTCTTCGTAGGTTGCAGGAATCTGAGGCGGCAAGGTTCAGGGTCGCCTCTAAATACTAAATTTAGGGGTGTTAACAGGGGTGTGCAGGTCTGGACCAATGGGTCCCTTCCTTGGGGTGGGTACACCCCCTATTTTTTTCCAACACATTTTATTGATTTTGACGATAAATAAAATACGTACATGCATGGCCCACAATGATGCTGTGTTACACAAATACATACATCAGATATTACAGAGTGTATTTTCCTGTAGTAATCATATACCAAATTTGCCTGGCCAATTTTTCGGCGGGTACACCCCCTATTATGCCACCCTCCTGTGGAAGGGGGGCATGAGCCTCTCTCTAATTGGCTGGGTCCCCTCATCTTAAAGATGGAGGGGACTGAGATGTGTGCTTCACCTCCCCTCCCCCACCTGAAGGGTGTGGTTGGCAATGGTGGGCATACCTCTCCTCCTAACTAGGTTTTCCCACAGATTCTCCCACCCAAAGAGGGGGTCAGAACCAGTGGGAGCCAGTCGCTGGAGGCAGCAAAAGGCAGGGACAGCTTACAAAGCTTACAAAGGCGGCAGGCCTTTGAAGCTTCCCCTTCTTGGATCCAGCCCATCCTAGGGGAGGAGGCATGACACCCCTGCCTAGGATGGGCTTTGTTTCTGAACCCAGAGAGCGGAGGCTCTCTACCCAGGGGTCCAGAAACCTGTCAGGTGGTGGCAAATGACGGGCAGCCATTCAGGAACCACACCACAGCTGGTCGCTTTTCAGGGGGCATCTCTAAGATGCCCCCTGTGTGTATTTTACATTAAATACCACACTGGCATCAGTGTGGGTTTAATGTGCTGAGGAGTTTGCTACCAAACTTCCCAGATTTCAGTAAAGCCATTATGGAGCTGTGGAGTTCGTAATGACCAACTCCCAGACTATATACTCTTTATGGCTTAACTGAACTTAGAATGTCTAAGAATAGATTTTGACACTGTAGGGGTACAGTGCTCATGCAACTGTGCCCTCACCTGGGGGCTAGTACACCCTGCTAGAGGGGAGACTTACCTAGGCCCCAGGCAGTGGCATGTCAACTTTTCACTTTTCTCTGCACCAAAACACGTTGACTGCAATGGCAGTGTGTGGGTGTTAGGGTGCAGGGCCCCTAAGGGTGGCACAATAGGTGCTGCAGCCCTTAGAGGCCTTCCCTGGTCACAGTGCCCTTGGTACCCTTGGTACCTTTTACAAGGGGCGCATCTGAGGCCAGAGAGGGGCCAATTGGGGGTACAAAGGGCCTGTTTTAGGGAGAGAATACAGGCCCTGGGAACCTGACTGTGAGAAGTTGGCCTGGTATATGCTGTCCACTAATTAAAGTGGGCACCTTGCACCAGTCCAAACGACCCTTATTGATGATTAGGTTAAAGACAACCTTTATTGAAAGCTATCCTAGTGGTAGCTATGGAGAGCAGCCTTCAGGCTAAGTCTCGAAGGAATGTAAAGCAGCTTGTTTTACCAGTATATAACCTCCTGAATGACCAAATGAAAGGAGAACCACACAAGGTATATATAAAATATATGTATTTATTACTAAACACTCTCTACTAACCTCTTTATGAGATTAGAGAACAAGACACACAATATTAAATCACTAGAACGACAGTAAATAGCACAATACACAGCGGGCTCCAGGGGAGACCGAACCATATACTAAGTAAGTGGTATAAGAACCACGACTTGACTAGACACAGTGCCTAGAGCACGTAGAATCGCTGGGACCCCAAGGAACCACCCAAGGTAGTGACACAGGGGACCCACGGAGGACGGGTGCAGTGTGGGAACACAGACGCGAGCTCCGTACAACTCTATGGGAAAGTCGCGGTTAGAAATTAAAAGATTAAGGACACTTAGGAGAGGACTTTCAGCAAATCCAGCTAAACATAGAAGGTTCTAAGGCCAGCACCCTTGAGAGTACCGAGGTACCCGTGTTACCTATCCCAGAGGAGCCGGGTGCATAGGGGTCAAGTGGTGTCAGAAACCCTCGTCGTTTTCAATGGCGTAATGCGAAAAAGTACTGCTGCCGTGGAGAAGAAAAGTGTCCGGTGTGATCCAAGCCTGGATCAGAGATGATAAGAACCTGAAAGCAGAGGCGACAAAGTCTGGGTCACTTCACGTGACCAGGAGCGGAGCAATCGAATGCCCACCGATGTCGGGTGCTTCAGGTGAGATGAGGTGAAGCTTGACTCTGCAGCCACGGGGACCAGGAGATGTCGACGACAACCACAGTCCGGATCCGAGCTGTCCCACGAAGGATGTCGAGTGCTGGGGGGTCAGTGTCCAGATTGAACACCAACAAGCCTTGGCAACGGCAACCCACGCGGTCAGAGGAAAGATGCTTCTGCGAGGACCAGCAAGGTCCTGGAGACTCACCAAGCGATGGAGAGTCAGGGCACGTCTGGAGCAACCAGGAAAGCCCACTGAAAGTTAAAGTTGCCTTCTCAGGGACCCACAGGAGGGACCCACAGGCCAACAGACCAGGGATCGCGAAGGGACCTCGAGCTGAATCACGAAATACCAGCCCACGGAACACTCGTGGAGTGTAGGCCGGAAATCTTCGGTGGAATTACTGCTCGGGGTCAGGACTACAAGTAGCCCAAAGCACAGCTTCAGGGATTTCCGAAAAGCAGATGCTTCTGCAAATGTACATGGTACCCAGGGGTATGGGTTTCACGGTCCCCACGAGGGATACGGGCCTCAGAATTGCTGAGAGCGCAGATCGACCTCGGAGACCTCGGGAACCCACCTCCTGTGTTGCAGAAATCTTCAGAGTCCTTCGGGAGCTACGTAGATGCAAACCGGTCAGATGCGTTTAGGTGCCTGCTCAGCAGGGGAGTAACTCCTTTACTCCAAGGGAGATTCTTCAGTCGTCCAGCAGAGCATAGATCGTCAAAGAATACTTGGTTTCTGTAGCAGAGTTTAGTCCAGGTAAATCTAAAGTCCTGTAGTCAGGGGTTCCTACTTTATACCCAAGGAAGGGGTGGGACAAACTCTGGGGACCCACCTATGGGAGGGTCAGGACAGAGGGGTGGCTACACCCATGTCCTTTGTCCAGTTTCGCGCCAGAGCAGGAGCAAATGGCTCCTGCAACCGGTTTGAGATGGACTATGCACAGGGACACCAAATGTACCCCCAGTGCAGACATCAAAGCACTCTGAGAGTGCACCCACCCAGCCCCAATACACTAAAGCCTGTCTGTGAGGTGGTCACACCTCCCTGTGACAGGAAACCTATTGTCAAGCCTTCCCCTGCCGGAGTTTCGTCCAGCAGCAGGAGGGCAGACTCGTGTCTGTGGCTGGCAGCATCCATTTTGTGATGCCAGGGTTCTGTGAAGCTGGTACCGGGTGTACCGGTGTTGTCATATTTCTCCCTCTAGGAGGGTGGAATCATACCTCCCACACCAGTTACTGGTGTGGAGGTATGATTCCAAGGTGTTTGACACCAAACACGACATGTTTCCATGCAGCCATATTAAAGTTAGCATTCACCGCGAGGTTATAATGCACTTAAGTATATATGGTTGGCTGCATCACAAAATACCCCGGAATATAGGTTCCGAAGGCTGCAGAGGGGCTCTGCTCATGCATGGGCACCTTCTCACATAAAACCCAGCACCCTGCCTTCAGGATTGATAAGGCCTGCTATAGGGGTGACTGATAGGTTTATATGTGCAGTGATTAGGATAGATATAGTGAACCTATATCTAAGTAAGTGGTGCATGCACCACCTTACACAGGCTGCAGTAGCAGACCTGTGGTGTCATTTTGAATGGTCTCTCAGGGGTGGCATAATACATGCTGCAGCCCCTGGGAGGCCTCTGGGGTACCTATGCCCTGGGTACATAGTATACCATATACTAGGGACTTATAAGGGTACCCCAGAATCCAATCTGGAGTGTACCTAAAGTACATGCAATCAATTTAGAGGAGAAATCAGATAGACTGAGGTCCTGAATAGCAGGATCCCAGTCAGACTAAGTCGAAAACAGTGAAACATCAGCAAAAGTGGGGGTAACTATAAGAAGCAGATCCTACTCTCCTACACAACCCCCCCCAAACGTCAGGACATTAAACTAACCTTGACCAGTTGAGTCTTCATGTTCTAAGTGGAAATATCTGGAGAGTCAATCTGCATTGGCATGGTTACTGCCAGGTCTATGTTCCACTGCATAGTCCATCCCCTGTAGGGAAATGGACCACCTCAAAAGTTTGGGGTTTTCACCCTTCATCTGTTTTAGCCATAAGAGGGGCTTATGGTCTGTCTGAACAATGAAGTGAGTGCCAAACAAGTATGGCCTCAGCTTCTTCAGAGCCCAAACCACAGCAAAGGCTTCCCTCTCAATGGCTGACCAACGTTTCTCTCTGGGGGTCAGCCTTCTGCTAATAAAAGCTACTGGCTGATCCTGACCTTCATCATTCAATTGTGATAACACAGCCCCTACCCCCAACTCAGATGCATCTGTTTGGACAATGAATTGTTTGGAGTAGTCAGGACTTTGCAGAATGGGAGCAGTGCACATGGCCTGCTTCAGGTCATCAAATGCCTTTTGACAGCTAACTGTCCACTGAACTTTCTTTGGCATTCTCTTGGAAGTTAAGTCATTCAAAGGGGTCACTATGGATCCATACCCTTTGACAAACCTCCTATAGTTCCCAGTCAGGCCCAAGAAAGCTCTGACCTGAGTCTGGGTGGTTGGAGCAACCCAGTCCATGATGGTCTGGATTTTGCTCTGCAATGGTTGAACCTGGCCTCCACCCACAAGGTGGCCCAGGTATACAACTTGACTCTGCCCTATCTGGCACTTGGTGGCCTTGATAGTGAGGCCTGCTTTCTGCAGGGCCTCCAAAACATTTTGCAGGTGGACCAGGTGATCCTCCCAGGTGGAGCTAAAGACAGCAATATCATCTAGATAAGCTGCACTATAGGCTTCCAGGCCTGTAAGGACTTTGTTCACCAACCTTTGAAAAGTGGCAGGTGCATTCTTCAAACCAAAGGGCATCACCACAAATTGGTAGTGCCCACTAGGGGTTGAGAATGATGTTTTGGCTTTTGCATCCTCAGCTAGTCTGATCTGCCAGTAGTCAGCTGTCAGGTCAAATGTGCTCAGAAACTTGGCTGAGGCCAAAGTATCTATAAGCTCATCTGCCCTAGGGAATTAATGGGCATCAGTCCTAGTGACTGCATTGAGACCTCTGTAGTCAACACAAAACCTCATCTCTCTCTTACCACCCTGGGTGTGAGGTTTAGGTACCAAGACTACTGGACTAGCCCAAGGGCTATCTGAGGGTTCAATCACTCCCAAATCCAACATCTTTTGGACCTCAGTCCTGATGCAGTCCCTGACATGGTCAGGTTGCCTGTAAATCTTACTTTTAACAGGCAGACTGTCACCAGTGTCCACTTCATGAGTGCACCAGGTAGTCTGACTTGGAGTCAGTGAAAACATATGTCTAAACTGGTTGAGAACTTTTCTGCAATCAGTTTGCTGCTGGTCAGTGAGGCTGCATGCCAAGACTACACCATCTACTGAACCATCATCAGGGTTCTGTGAGAGCAGGTCAGGGAGTGGATCACTCTCTTCCTCCTGTCCCTCATCAGTAGCCATGAGCAAGCCCATGTCTGCCCTGTCAACATATGGTTTGAGTGTGTTGACATGGAGCACCCTATGGGGGCTCCTGGGAGTTCCAAGGTCCACCAGGTAGGTAACCTCTCCCTTTTGCTCAACAATTGTATGAGGGCCACTCCACTTGTCTTGGAGGGCTGCTGGGGCCACAGGCTCCAACACCCATACTTTCTGTCCTGGCTGATAAACAGTCAACACAGCCTTTTGGTCATGCCAGGCCTTTTGCAATTCCTGGCTAGCCTCAAGGTTTTTAGTTGCCTTCTTCATGTACTCAGCCATCCGGGAGCGGAGACCAAGTACATAGTCCACAATATCCTGTTTAGGGGTTTGAGAGGTAACTCCCATCCCTCCTTCACTAGACACAATGGACCCCTAACTGGATGTCCAAACAGAAGCTCAAATGGGCTGTAACCAACCCCCTTCTGTGGAACCTCTCTGTAGGCAAAGAGAAGGCAGGGCAAAAGTATGTCCCATCTGCGCCTAAGCTTTTCTGGGAGACCTTTAATCATGCCCTTTAAGGTTTTGTTGAACCTTTCAACTCGGAAATCATTAAAAACTTGGCTGTTTCAGCTTTAACATCCAGTGCGGGGATCTAACTTTTAGCTAGGCCTCATCCTGCTTCAGCGCCGGGACACTCAATTGAGTAGCTGTGCGCTTTACAAATAGTCATTTAACATAACATAACATAACAACTAAACCCTTGCATTGTGGGTGATAAGGGGTGGTAAATTTGTAATTTACACCACACTCCTTCCACATAGCAGTTAAGTAACCAGATATGAAGTTTGCATCTCGGTCTGATGCTACCTCCTTAGGAAAACCCACCCTGGAAAAGATTCCCAGGAGGGCCCTTGCCACCACAGGAGCTGTGGTAGTTCTAAGGGGAATTGCCTCTGGATACCTAGTGGCATGGTCCACCACCACCAGTATAAATCTGTGCCCAGATGCAGTTGGAGGATCCATGGGACCAACAATGTCAATCCCAACACTCTCAAAGGGAACCCCCACCACAGGTAGTGGTTTCAGGGGGGCCTTTGTAGTGCCACCTGCCTTACCACTGGCTTGACAGGTGACACAGGAGCGACAAAACTCCTTGGTGTCTTCAGACATGTGAGGCCAATGAAAGTGAGGGAAAATTCTGTCCCAAGTCTTGTTTTGGCCTAGGTGACCTGCTAATGGGATATCATGTGCTAGTGTCAATAGGAAGCTCCTAAACTTCAGAGGTATAACCAACCTCCGGGTGGCTCCAGGCTTGGGGTCTCTACACTCTGAGTAAAGGAGTCCATCATCCCAGTAGATCCTATGGGACCCACTAGCACTCCCAGCAGCCTCAGCAGCAGCTTGCTGTCTGAGGGGTTCAAGAGAGGGGCAGCTCAGCTGCTCCTGGCTCAGATCTGCCCTGGAAGGGCCCCCTGTCCCCAAGAACTCAACCTGATCAGGTTCAAGCTCATCTGGGATAGTTCCTTCTTCAGGACTAAGATCAGCTCCCTCAAGAGACTGATCTGGATTCTGAGGCAGGGGGGAAGACACTGCCTTAACCCTACTGCTCCTTCTCTTGGAAGGTGCCTGGTCCATTTTTCCAGGATCCAGGACCTGTTCAGTGTTAGACATTTTTGCCTGTGACCTGGTCATAGCAAACACATCTGCAGGGATACCCAACATTTCTGCATGAGTCCTGAGTTCCACTTCAGCCCAAGCTGACGTTTCTAAATCATTGCCCAACAAGCATTCAACAGGGAGGTCTGCACTTACCACAACCTTCTTAGGGCCAGTTACCCCTCCCCAGGTGAAATTAACAACTGCCAAGGAATGGTCTGTCCTGACATTGCTAGCATTGGTCACTTGGTACATCTCACCAAGTATGATTTGCTCAGGAGCCACAAGATCTTTTGTCATCATTGTGACACTTGCTCCTGTGTCCCTGAATGCCAAGGCCTCTTTTCCATTTATTATAGGCTGTTGTCTGTATTTGCCCAGATTACTGGGGCTTACAAATAAGGAGGCCATATCCATGCCTCCATCACAGATCAACATAGCCTGAGTTGGAACTCTGACTAGGCCAGAGTCCATCTCAGATCCCAGGGTTAACCCTACTACACCCTTATTTGGAGCACCACCACTTGGAGCTGAACTAGGGGGAACAGTTGCCTTAGGGGCAGTGATGGTTGGAGTTAAGTCCTTGGACTTGGTACAATCACTTGTCCAATGGTGCTTCTGTTTACAGATTTGACACCATGGCTTCTTCTTGCCTTTTCCTTTGTTTGATTGTGACTCCCCACCAGATGCAGATTTTTGGGGCCCTTGAGAAGACTTCTGGTCTTTACCCTTCTCCACACCCTTATCAGAGTTTTTAGAATCTTGCTTCTTGGAGTCACCACCTTGGTTCTGAACCTTCTGCCTCACCCTGGTTCTGACCCATTTGTCTACCTTCTGGCCCAATTCTTGGGGAGAGGTCAGATCAGAGCCCACCAGGTACTGATGCAACAGCTGATTTTGACAGTTATTAAGGATCTGCTCTCTCATGCTTAAATTATACAATCCTTTGAAGTCACACACCTTACTGCCAAGTAACCAGCCTTCCAGAGCCTTAGTAGCACAATCTACAAAGTCAACCCAGTCTTGAGTCTGTGCCTTTTGGGTATCTCTGAACTTAACCCTATATTGTTCAGTGGTTAGGTCAAACCCATCAATCAGAGCACTCTTCAAGACTTTGTAATTATCAGCATCCTCTTCTCTAACAGTGAGGAGCTTGTCTCTACCTTTGTCTGCAAAGGAGAGCCACAAAATTGCTGCCCACTGCTCCTGAGGGACCCTCTGTACTTTACAGGCCCTCTCCAGTGCAGTTATCCATTTGTGGATGTCATCCCCACTCTGGTAGGGAGGGACAATCTTGTTCAGGTTCCTATAGTCATGACTATGTTCTCTACTCCTAGGGACACTGTGGCTGCCACCATGGGGCTCTAGCCCCAAATTCTGAGAAGCTCTCTGAAGCTCCAGGGATTCCCTATCTAAGGCCAATTGCTCTCTCTTGATTCTGAGCTTAGCTCTCTCAAACTCAAGCAGTTGGCACTTCTTCTCATAAGAGGACTCCCTTTTATGAGAAGTAGAGGTCCTATGAGAAACAGAGCTCCCTACAGATGTACCAGAATGATTAGATTCCTGAGAAGGAGATCTTGATCTTCTTGGTAAACTGTTAACCCTTCCAGGTGGGGTAAAGAGAGGACCATTGAGGCCTCCTTCCTCACCTTCAGGAAGAATTGGATTTTCCAGGTTAGAATCATTTTGATCCTCCTGGCCAGCATCAGAGTCCAGGTCATTGAAGTTCTCACTTCCTGTCCCTTCCTCTTCTGCTGTCCCAGCCCCTTTTCCTGCCTCATCAGACCCTGGGGTCTTTCTGAGGTCATCTAAAAGTAAAGTCTCTATGAGACGTTGGGTGTTTGGGTTTTTCCCTGTCTTCAGTTTCCTACATGTACACATGGCTCTCAATTCTTGGAATGAGAGATGGTCATACTTAGTTGGCAAGGAGCCACTGGCTTCAGGCCTAGAAGACATGCTAGTGCGGTGTGGTGTATGCACCTACCTACCCTAGTGGGAACTGAAACTCTCTTGAGTTGGAGAAAGGGTGTGCTAGGCCCTTGACTTACCCAACTCTAAGTTCAGTAGAACTTACTTTATTCTAGTCTTGATTTATATGTACCTAAGTACCTTTAGTGGTTTTCAGTTAGTCACTCAACGAGATTATCTGGTAAAACAATAGCAAGCTTGAATCCCAACTGCTGCACACCAATGTGAGAAGTTGGCCTGGTATATGCTGTCCACTAATTAAAGTGGGCACCTTGCACCAGTCCAAACGACCCTTATTTATGATTAGGTTAAAGACAACCTTTATTGAAAGCTATCCTAGTGGTAGCTATGGAGAGCAGCCTTCAGGCTAAGTCTCGAAGGAATGTAAAGCAGCTTGTTTTACCAGTATATAACCTCCTGAATGACCAAATGAAAGGAGAACCACACAAGGTATATAAAATATATGTATTTATTACTAAACACTCTCTACTAACCTCTTTATGAGATTAGAGAACAAGACTCACAATAGTAAATCACTAGAACGACAGTAAATAGCACAATACACAGCGGGCTCCAGGGGGAGACCAAACCATATACTAAGTAAGTGGTATAAGAACCACGACTTGACTAGACACAGTGCCTAGAGCACGTAGAATCGCTGGGACCCCAAGGAACCACCCAAGGTAGTGACACAGGGGACCCACGGAGGACGGGTGCAGTGTGGGAACACAGACGCGAGCTCCGTACAACTCTATGGGAAAGTCGCGGTTAGAAATTTAAAGATTAAGGACACTTAGGAGAGGACTTTCAGCAAACCCAGCTAAACATAGAAGGTTCTAAGGCCAGCACCCTTGAGAGTACCGAGGTACCCGTGTTACCTATCCCAGAGGAGCCGGGTTCATAGGGGTCAAGTGGTGTCGGAAACCCTCGTCGTTTTCAATGGCGTAATGCGAAAAAGTACTGCTGCCGTGGAGAAGAAAAGTGTCCGGTGTGATCCAAGCCTGGATCGGAGATGAGAAGAACCTGAAAGCAGAGGGGACAAAGTCTGGGTCACTTCACATGACCAGGAGTGGAGCAATCGAACGCCCACCGATGTCGAGTGCTTCAGGTGAGATGAGGTGAAGCTTGACTCTGCAGCCACGGGAACCAGGAGATGTCTACGATGACCACAGTCCGGATCCGAGCTGTCCCACGAAGGATGTCGAGTGCTGGGGGGTCAGTGTCCGGATTGAACACCAACAAGCCTTGGCAACGGCAACTGACGCGGTCAGAGGAAAGATGCATCTGCGAGGACCAGCAAGGTCCTGGAGACTCACCAAGCGATGGAGAGTCAGGGCACATCTGAAGCAACCAGGGAAGCTCACTGAAAGTTAAAGTTGCCTTCTCAGGGACCCACAGGCCAACGGACCAGGGATCGCGAAGGGACCTCAAGCTGAATCACAAAATACCAGCCCACGGAACACTCGTGGAGTGTAGGCCGGAAATCTTCGGTGGAATTACTGCTCGGGGTCAGGACTACAAGTAGCCCAAAGCACAGCTTCAGGGATTGCCGAAAAGCAGATGCTTCTGCAAATGTACACGGTGCCCAGGGGTACGGGTTTCACGGTCCCCACGAGGGATACGGGCCTCAGAATTGCTTAGAGTGCAGATCGACCTCGGAGACCTCGGAAACCCACCTCCTGTGTTGCAGAAATCTTCGGAGTCCTTCGGGAGCTTCATAGATGCAAACCGGTCAGATGCGTTTAGGTGCCTGCTCAGCAGGGGAGTAACTCCTTTACTCCAAGGGAGTTCAGTCGTCCAGCAGAGCGTAGATCGTTGAAGGATACTTGGTTTCTGTAGCAGAGTTTAATCCAGGTAAATCTAAAGTCCTGTAGTCAGGGGTTCCTACTTTATACCCAAGGAAGGGGTGGGACACACTCTGGGGACCCACCTATGGGAGGGTCAGGACAGAGGGGTGGCTACACCCATGTCCTTTGTCCAGTTTCGCGCCAGAGCAGGAGCAAATGGCTCCTGCAACCGGTTTGAGCTGGACTGTGCACAGGGACACCACATGTGCCCCCAGTGCTGACATCAAAGCACTCTGAGAGTGCACCCACCCAGCCCCAATACACTAAAGCCTGTCTGGGAGGTGGTCACACCTCCCTGTGACAGGAAACCTATTGTCAAGCCTTCCCCTGCCGGAGTTTCGTCCAGCAGCAGGAGGGCAGACTCGTGTCTGTGGCTGGCAGCATCCATTTTGTGATGCCAGGGTTCTGTGAAGCTGGTACCGGGTGTACCGGTGTTGTCATATTTCTCCCTCTAGGAGGGTGGAGTCATACCTCCCACACCAGTTACTGGTGTGGAGGTATGATTCCAAGGTGTTTGACACCAAACACGACATGTTTCCATGCAGCCATATTAAAGTTAGCATTTACCGCGAGGTTATAATGCACTTAAGTATATATGTTTGGCTGCATCACAAACAACCCCGGAATATAGGTTCCGAAGGCTGCAGAGGGGCTTTGCTCATGCATGGGCACCCTCTCACATAAAACCCAGCACCCTGCCTTCAGGATTGATAAGGCCTGCTATAGGGGTGACTGATAGGTTTATATGTGCAGTGATTAGGATAGATATAGTGAGCCTATATCTAAGTAAGGGGTGCATGCACTACCTTACACAGGCTGCAGTAGCAGACCTGTGGTGTCATTTTGAATGGTCTCTCAGGGGTGGCATAATACATGCTGCAGCCCCTGGGAGGCCTCTGGGGTACCTATGCCCTGGGTACATAGTATACCATATACTAGGGACTTATAAGGATACCCCAGAATCCAATCTGGAGTGTACCTAAAGTACATGCAATCAATTTAGAGGAGAAAGCAGATAGACTGGGGTCCTGAATAGCAGGATCCCAGTCAGACTAAGTCGAAAACAGTAAAACATCAGCAAAAAGTGGGGGTAAGTATAAGAAGCAGATCCTACTCTCCTACACTGACTGGCAGGGACCAAGGGCACATCAAGTCAACGTGCATCAGAAACCTGGCAAAACGTGGGGGGTTACTGCAACAGATACTCACTTTCCTACAACCCCTTGCTAAATTTGGAATGTTATCTAGCTTTCAGAAATGTATAGTTTTCTGGGCTCAGTCGAGGGGTTTCACATCTGTTTCCACCACAAACTACAAGTAGGTTAAATGCACAAAAAATAGGAAAAATGAACTACCAGTTAGAAACATGCACAAAATGTGGTAAAAATTGGTTTCAATTTTAAACTCTGCTTGTTCATGAAAGTTGGGAAGATGGTGATAATAGCACAGCAAACCTTGTTTTTGCCACTTTCAAATAAAAAATACACTTTCTTGCAAAACACTTTTCCCCATTTTTCCTGAAAAACAAAAATTTTATATTTTCTCAGTTCCCTCCAGAGGAATTCACAGACCCCGGGTCCCTTTAGAATTCGTGAAAAAACACTAATTTGGCTGTATACTTTTGTGGAAAAAACATTACAAAAACATATGCATGAAATGTTTCAAACATCATAAAAAAGGGCTCTTTGATGGAGGGTAGAAAAGTCTCAGCAACCAAGGGCTTAATTATAGCATCTTCTTCATCAGCTGCGGCACTTTTGGATTTTATACCCAAGAAAGATTAGGACCTCTTTCCTTGCATTGATTATAGAGGCCTTAATCAAACTATAATTAAAGTTTGATAGCCTTAGCCTCTAAAAAGGAACAGACTGGAGTCTGTCCAAGGACCAGGAGTTTTCACTAAACTCGATTTAAGAGGTGCATATCACCTTCTACACATAAAGGACCGTATACAGTGGAAAAATGACTTTCCGCTCCCTGTTTGGGCATTTTGACTATCATACAATGCCATTTGAGCTGTGCAATGCCCCAACTATTTTCAGCTTTTAATGGATTCTATGTTTTCTGATGTTCTGAGTCAGTTCTGTATAGCTGTATATGGATGATGTCTTGTTGTTTTCAATGACTCTGGTGGAAAAAAATACATGAACTGGTGCTATCAAGAATTCACCAATATCATTTATTCTGTAAACTGGAGAAGGATGAATTCGAGAAAGATAGAGTACGGTACTTTGGATTAAGATTCAATGCCGCTGGTGTTTCCATGGATTCAAATACGGTTTTGGCAAGTTATTAATGGCATTCACCTACTAATGCTACTAATGACAAAGAGACTCAACGTTTTCTTGGACTCACAAACATTTATTGTCAATTTATTGGGAGTTGTACAGAGATAAAGACATCACTCATCGTTTGAAAAAGAAAATATGAGAAAGTTTTTTTCAGGAATGATGAAGTTTAAATAGCTTTTCGACACTTACACAAATGTTTAGCGAAGCACTGATTTTATGGCATCTAATTTCTAAGAATTTAATTGTCAAAACGGACGTCTTCAAAAGAGCTGTTTTGGCAATTTGGTTAGAAAGACAAGGCAGGGTGGATTGGAAAATCAGGTATTTTATTTATTCTACTTTTTTCAGATTCTGAATAAAATTATTTAGAGCTAGAAAGAGAACTTTGAGCAACGAAGATGGCCTCTACCAAGTGGAGTCATTTTCTGGTGAGCACTAAAGGACCATCAGTGCTCTTCATTTAACAAATGCTTGACAAGCTAGATGGGTGTTTATCTTTCCCAAGTTTGAAATTACTTCAATTCCTGGTTTAAAGAATTTTTTTACTGATACTTTGCCCCATTGCTATGCTGAAGCATGTCTCATATAAGACCAATATGTAGTTCCTTCTTATTGAATGGTTGGAATTGTTCAGTCTTTCTTAGAATTAAAATGGCTTAAGAACAAATGGATTTGAAGAAACAGGTATCCGTCTCAAGGCTCCTTCAGTTAGACAAAATGAGGTGTATTTCAGTCAGCTAGTTATATTGATTCTGACTAAAAAGCTACTATTGGATGTAATGAGTATGTGCTGGTGGCCATCTATTCATTCTGATGTTTAAGAATGTGATCTTGCCTGTTATGTTTGTACCTAACATAAATCAATACATTCTAATTCTTTTGAAAATGCACATCCATTACCAGTGGCTTCTTAACATATGATATCTACAGATTTTATAATGGATCTTATGCCTTCAGAGGGGTATCTTTTGATAAAGGTTACAAGAGACACTTTCTCCTAACCGGCCAGTTTTTCAGCTCTGTCCTAATTTCTAACAGATGAAGAAATGGCCTTATGTTTTAACAGATATTTTAATCTTCATAGGCTACCTCGTGCCATAACTTCTTAATATCTTTCATGTTTTTGGAAAGTTCTATACAAGGCTTTAGGAACTGAACAAGCTTTTTCGTTTATTTCTGAAAGTTTACTCTGTTCAAAGATCAAGATGAAGGAACATGCTGTCGAGCCAAGGTCTAATTCCTCTGTTTGTATTCCTGAAGTTACGATCTCGCTGCCTTCCTGCTTTCTTCTACTTCTTACATTGTTAGTCAAAATTTGACCACAAATATCTTGATGCATTTTTTAAAATCACTTTTCAGATCAATCCTGTAGACTTTCAGTTGAAATAGGCTCACAGGTGGAAGATTAATTTTGTCTTTCATTCATCTCAACTGAAGCCACATGTCATAGGTCCTTATCATTGGCTTCCTTCTGAACAGCCAAATATTATGGAACAAGGACAAACACAACATGACGTTCAAGTAGGTTATGGCTCAGAATTTCAGTGGTCATCTTCAATTCTGGATTCACTAGAAAAACTATCCATCTAGTGAACGATTGTGGGAAGATGCTTTTCCTGTTCATGGTCTGTTACACGTTAGGAATTACAGACAACTGTCCACTGTCTGCGGTCACAAGAAGACTGTGCACATTCCATGCTTTCAAACAGCGTGGTGCTAGATGCCATACAGAGCACATAGCTTGGTGTCCTCCTAGCCTTGGTTTCGATGATGGTACTGTGACACTTGTCACCCAGAGGTGTGTCCACAATTATTTGAAAGCAAAAAGAACAGATGATGGACGGAATGCCGAACAATGCAAACATTCACCCCCAGTCAAAAGATCTGTGTTTAATCCATCGTTTTTTGCCCATCACCCCAGTATGGACCAAGCCATTTGCAAATCAGTCTTGACCCTGCTCCTCATGGGAACAGTCCGGGCTGACCTGCCAAGCCAGGTCCTCCCTGGACCGGAAACAAGCATCCTGGGACCAGTTTCGGGGTATCACCCCTCATTACCCAGGCTAGCTTGAATCCAGTGGCGCAGTGAGCACGGGACCCACGTCTGGGCACTGGGGGTGAATGGACAGAGTTGCTTTTTCCTCTGCAATCATGAAGGAAACTAAAAAGATCTTCCCTGTGTCCAGTCCTTGTCACAATCTGCCACAAATTGGGTAGCGGCGCACAAGATTGCAGGACTATGCATGTGCACACTTCTTTACACTGAATGCAGCACATGACAGATTTTTGCAACAAATTGTAGAAGAAATACTCGTGTGGGGCAAAAATACAGCAAGTTAACTTTTTGGGGATTTGTTGAGCAGGAATATTTTTATGTTTTGCTAACAATGTTCTCCAACAAATGATATGTGTTTCCGTATTTCAGAAAACTCCCCCCCCCCCAAAGAACTTGCTGAATTTGCAAGTGATTTAAGCAGAGAAAGAAAAATAGCATTGTTATAGATCTATATTTAGATTTTTCGCTCCAATTACCACTAGCAATTAAAATGCAGCCCATGGTTTATATTGGTTAACCGTGTTATTGAGAAATGGGGTTCTCTTCTTGTGAAACATTCCATTAAGTACAACCAGAGCTTTGCATGCAATATTACTGGTAACAGGTAGTCAGTGCAGTTCCTCAAGTACAGAGATGAGTACATAATAGCAAGTCTTATTTGCCAGTTTTGCAGCTTCCTAAGCCAAGCCAAGAAAAACAGAAAGCTGTAAATTGGTTGATTTGCTGAGAGAAGAAAAGGATATGGTCAAATAGATAGCCAAGATTTTCAGCAGTGGGAACAGAGGTTGGAGGCGAGTCTAGCTCTAAGCACCGGGTCAAGACTGATTTGCATATAGCTGTGTCTGAACTGGGGTGACAAAGTGAGCTAAAGTACGATGATGGATTAAACCCAGATCTGTGACTGGGGGTGAGTGTCTGAAAAGTTTCAGCGCTCCGTCCATCATCTCCTTGTGTTTGCTATGTTCGCCCTAAGTTGGCAGGGTATGCCCAGACGTGGGTCCCTTGCTCACTTTGCCACTGGATTCAAGCTAGCCTGGCTGATGAGGGCTGTTAGCCCGAAACCGGTCCCAGGATGCTTGTTTCCGGTTCAGGGAAGACATGGCTTGGCAGTTCGGGCTGGACTGTTCCCATGAGGCACAGGGTCAAGACTGATTTGCATATAGCTGTGTCTGAACTGGGGTGGCAAAGTGAGCTAAAGAACGATGATGGATTAAACCCAGATCTGTGACTGGGGGTGAGTGTCTGAAAAGTTTCAGCGCTCCGTCCATCATCTCCTTGTGTTTGCTCTAAGCACCACCAGGCAGAAAACCAATGGGAGGGTTGTTTGCTGAAGATAAGGCCTTAATTTTTCAATTTTGAGCAGTTAGTTGACATCTAGCTTTCCATTGGCCAATTACATGCATGAAAGCATCTTTAATGGCAAGAGTTAGCTGAGATGTTAAAAATAATATGAGTATCATCAGCACAGGACGTGATGTTGAAACAAAATGAGTGGACAAGGAAGGCTGGAGGGCAATAAGGACGTTGTAGCGTCCTCCCAAGCCTGGGAGCATGCAAATGAACACGCCATACAGAGCTCTGTAACAGACGTCTTTATTACTCGGCATACAATCACACACTACCCTCTCATTACGTCATAACCATTAATAACCACACCTTCACACCGCCCAGCAAGTTATGTAATTCCTCTGTAGAGTCCGCCCAGAACCACAAGGATTATAGTGCACATAGTTTCACAACACTACATCTTTCCCCTTGTTAAATAAAAAAGTATAAACAACAGTTACATCACATTTCTTCAATAAGTCACCGAGGCGCTCACTCTAGGCGGCCAGATTGAGTGGTATGAGGTAATTAAGATGCACTCTGATTTTTCATCGATGTCACAGGTTCTGATGATTGATCCGGACTGTCCGGTAGGGTCACCTCATTCATGATTGCAGGAGCTGATGAACATTGAGTTAGGTGCTTAAAGTGTGACGAGTCCCTTGTGATGGACTTTCTGGGCCGATGCATCATCACCGTGTGTCCTTTGCACCTCACAACACACTGAGGATCAACAGCAAACGGAGTGTCTGTTTTCTGCTTTCGTTCCTGCATAACCAGAACCAAGTCAAGTTCATCGAAGACAATCTCCTGAGTTTGTCGATACTCATCGGCATAGGTCTTCATTTTATGCTTTTGAGTGGTGTCCATGATACGAACTTTATCACCATTCTGGGATCGGTCTTCTGTCCACTGTGGTAGCTTAGTTCCAATAGCTCTTCCAAATAACAAGGTGGCAGGACTCTCATCAGTTGTGGAGTGAGAATTTAATCAATAGACAAGGAGGGCTTGACAAAGGGCCTGGTTTAACTCGATTCCCTCCATCAAGGCTCATTGAATCACCCTCTTAAGGGTAACCATGAATCGTTCAAAAACACCATTGGCCTGGGTCCATAGAAGTGTACTCTTTTGATGCTTGACATTGAGTCTGACCAGAAATTCCTTGAATTCTTTACTATTGAACGGCAGACCATTGTCAGATTTGAGATTGGCGGAGAGAACCCACACTGCAGAGATGTCATCCAGCCACTCGATGACCTTGTCATGGGAAGTTGACGATGTTATGTTATATGTCATGTTATAGCATTTATACAGCGCACAGCTGCCCCAGCAAAGGGGCGTCCCGGCGCTAGCAGCAAACAGGAGGAAGCGAGCAGCAAACGAGTCAAACTAGATGGGAAAAGATAGATCTTGGTAGCCTTACGAAAGGCCAGATAATTATCCAGGCTACGAATGTAAAAGGGAAGTGAGTTCCAGAGTTTGGCTGCCAGAAAACGGAAAGAGCGCCCACCAGCTCTCGCCCTCCTCACCCGGGGAACAGTCACCAAATGATGACCTACCGAGCGGAGTTGGCGAGTGGGGATGTACAGTGAGAGCAGATTAGTCAAAATACCAGGGGAAGACAGTTTTAGGATCTTAAATGCCAAACAGAGGGACTTGAACTCGACTCGTTTGGCCACCGGCAGCCAGTGTAGCTGACGGATAGCGCTGGCAGTAGGGCAAGTTCTGGGGAGGCCAAGGAGAGTTCTAGCGGCTGCGTTCTGAACCCTCTGCAGTCTGACAGTCTCAGCCTTGTTGACCCCCAAGTACAATGAATTGGCGTAGTCCAGTCTTGACAGAACAGAGGCCTGGACGATGACCTGTCTAATAGATGGCTCAAAAAAAACCAGCAATGGTTTAAGCCCCCGTAAAATACCAAAGCACGTCCCTGCCACTTTCTTAGTTTGGGCTTGAAAGCTGAGGGCTGAGTCAACCCAGACACCTAAGTTCTTCACCATCTGTTTGGGGGCGGGGGCACAGCCCAGGGTAGTGGGCCACCAGCGTTCACTCCACAGCTCAGGATCTTTCCCTATCAGCAGAATCTCAGTCTTGCTGGCGTTGAGCTGGAGGCAGTTGGTGGTCATCCACCCCGTGAAAGCGGCAAGATCGCTTCGAAACTTGTAGGCGTCCTGCACGAGGTCATCGGAGAGTACTACCACCAACTGTGTATCATCTGCATATGATACAACTGTGAGCCCATTGCTCCGAGCCACCGATGCTAAAGGTTGAACATAAAGATTAAAGAGCGTCGGGCTCAGAGCCGAGCCCTGGGGCACACCCTGATTGATGGTATAGGCCGAGGAGGTGAAAGGGGGAGCTATCACCTGAAAGGTCCTCTCAGAGAGAAAAGAGGCAAACCAGTCTCGAGCAGAGCCTACAATACCTGCCTCTTCCAGCCTACGCAGTAGGATCTGGTGAGAGACAGTATCAAATGCAGCACCAAGATCCAATAGGATCAGTGCTGACGTACGGCCCTCATCCAGTGCGGTTCTCAGCTGTTCAGTCACCGCTAGAAGGGCAGATTCAGTGCTATGGCCCGGGCGAAAGCCATTCTGAGAGGGGTCCAATATATTCTTCTCTTCCAAAAAACCTGTCAGGATGGCATTTATATGGGCTTCAGCAATTTTAGAGGCCCAAAGCAGGAGAGAAATAGGGCGATAGTTCTCAGGTTTGGCTGTGTCAAGAGTGGATTTCTTTAAAAGGGGAATGACCCTGGCCTGCTTCCAGGACTTAGGGACAGATGCCGTAGATAAGGATAGATTGATAACCTTGCCTAAAGATGGAAGAAGCAAGGGAAGCGATTTCATAAATTGATCCGGTCTCATTGGATCGGCCGGGGAGCCGGTTTTAACCTTGCTGCAGAGGGAGCACAGCGCCTCCTGAGAGATAGGTGGAAAAGCAGCAAGCGAGTGGGTAGAACGGGGTCTCCCTGTCGGATCACAACCCGGGTCAGCTGAGGGAAAGGCTTTATAGATGTTATCCACCTTATTGACAAAAAAGGTGGCAAGGGCCTCCGCACTGCTCATCAGATGAAAAAGGGGACACAGCAGGTGCCCCAGCTGATATGAGGTCTTTAAGTATGGAAAAGACCCTCTTGGCGGGGTTGTTACTACTCCTAATCCCGGCTGTAAAATATATGGCCCGCTCTTTCTGAATGGCCCTGTGATATTTCTTAATGGCCCCCTGATAGCACCCTTTCATGATGGGATCGTAATCACGTCTCCATACCCTCTCCAACCTCTTACAATCTTTGCGCATGGTGGACATCCGGTCATTGTACCAGGGACTGGATTTGGTGTTACGACACCTAACCTGCTTGACCGGGATAAGAGTGTCAAGCGAGCATAGGATCCAGTCTGACAACGCTTTATCGGCAGCGTCCGGGTCATCCGGCAAGCTAGGCATGTTCCTGGCGAGGAGGGCATGGAACTGATCAAGGTCCAGTTTGTGCCAAGGGCGTTTGAGGGAAACTTTGTGAGGGACCTCCCGAGGAGGCCTTACTCCCGAGATTGTCATGGGAATAAGATGATGGTCAGACCAACACACCGGGATGGGGGTGGTGACAGAGAGGGATGAGAGATTAGAAAAAACGGGGTCTAACAAATGGCCCGCAGAGTGAGTGGGACTTTGAACCAGTTGAAGCAGCTGGCAAGCTGCTAGGTCAGCGGAAAGATTGGCCACATCAGAGTCCTGAAGGTTATCAAAGTGCAAATCAAATCGCCAATCACACTAAAATTAGCAGCACTCATAGCCAATGAGCTAACTGCGTCAATTAATGCCGCCCTAAATTCCTTTGAATGTCCAGGTGGACGATAGACCAGAAGGCCGGACATAGTGAAGCAGGCATTAAGAGAAATCCCGAAGCGAGCACACTCACAGCCTACCAAGATTACTTTAGTAAAGGTACAGGTATAACAAGATTTAAAGATAACAGCAATTCCCCCTCCTCTAGTCTCTCTATTAATGGTCAGGATACTAAAGCCCGGGGGGAGTGCAAGACCAGGTACAGCCACCATGTCGTCTGACAGCCATGTTTCTGTCAGGAAATGAACATCAGGGGAATCATTAAGTAACAGGTTATAAACTTCCAGATATTGCTTGACTAGGGAGCAGCAATTGAGACTGAGCAGTTTAATGTTCTGTCTGGGACATGGAAGCAGAACGGACCCTCAGGCGAATTGCAGGGAGGGTGGCCACAATGGCGCGCTGACTGCCCCAGAGCCAGTAGGTCGTCACGGGAATAAACATGCATACTGCTGGTCAAACCTGCGGCATGTCTGGCATCTGGCGTCGGCCGGGCGCAGACGGGCGTGCCTTAGGCGCGTCCGTGGTCTGCTCATGTTGAAATACCGAGAGCAGGAACAGTACCGCCCCCACTGCCCCCGGAAGTGCGTCACCCCACGCAGGCAAAGGGAAAGTAACCGCCCTCCACACAATCGGCAAACAGCCGTGGTGGACCGGAGCAGGAATCGGGAAGTAAAATGTGAAGTAAGGGAAGATACGCTAAGCAGCAAATAAACACAGTACAAAGGGAACAAAGTGCTAGCGTAATTAAAAGTGTTTAAAATATAAAAACAGTTAAGAACAGGTTAAAGCATTTCACAGTGGTGCAGCACACAGAGAATCACACGCAGCCTCACCATTTAGTGCAGCGCGACCGCGGTCTGCTCATGTTGAAATACCGAGAGCAGGAACAGTACCGCCCCCACTGCCCCCGGAAGTGCGTCACCCCACGCAGGCAAAGGGAAAGTAACCGCCCTCCACACAATCGGCACACAGCCGTGGTGGACCGGAGCGGGAATCAGGAAGTAAAATGAGATAACTCCTCTACTAAAGTAAAACATGAATACTCATCGATGACTACCCTGAGATGATGTCCATTTTCTAAAGGCCCAAAGAAATCAACTGCAAATATTTCCCATGTATGTGCAGGAAGGTCAGACATTGTCAATGGGTGCAGCATCACTTTGGGGGATAGGCAATTCCAAAGATGGCACTCTTTTAGTTCCCTCTCAACTCGCTCATCTAGGCGTGGGAACCACACTCGGTCTTTTAGGGCTCTGTTGGTGGCCATAATGCCACGATGTCCTTCATGGGCGAGTTCAATGACTTGTTGTCTTATGTTCTCAGATATGATGATTCTTGAGCCTCTCAGTATAACACCTTCCTTAGTAACGGACAGTTCAGCCTGTACATTTTTAAGTTTTTGAAATTAAATTTCGTCAGCAAAAGCTCGAGCATGCTTCTTCCACAATTGAGGTGAAATGATGGCTTTGAGAATAAGCATGTTCCTATCAGCATTAGTAGCAGCAATAATCTGTTCAATGGATAGGGCGGCTGGCGTGCTGGACCACACAATGAAGTTAATGTACTACTCAGCCGTTTTAGATGTCGAACTGTGCCAGGTGTGTAACTGTACACATGAAAAGTAATCAGCAGGGTTCTGCTCTTTACCCGGCCTGTGTACAATTGCATAGTTTTTTTTGTTTTTTTTAATTTTTATTATGGTTTTAAGTCAATCAGGATCTCAAAAACAGTGCACTTACAACAGAATCACAATACAGTGATGTCATCCGAAGTCACAGTACAGCTTAAACATATCAATCTGCTCATTTACAAATAATCTCAGGGAAAAGAACCATCTTAAAAAAAAACAAGACAATCCTGTCAAAAAAGGAATACGATAATATTTGAAATCTGCATTAGTACACATAGCACTGCGATCAGCTTCGAACAAGTAGTGCACGGAAACAAAACTAAGCATTAAATTCCTAACTTAACCCCCCCACCCTCCCCCTGGGTCACGAACATAAGATCTGTCCCCTTCTGCCATGTATCAGTTATCTAGCACTTTCTTTTATCAGGTGTTCTACACTGTTCCAGGGCTAGGATTGTCCTCCCGTCTCTCCCCCTCCTCTGATCCGTCTCTGTCAGGCAAGACTCCCTCCGACCTTTGCGTGGTGGGGACCTCCCCTGTAGGGATCTCCGTGATCATTAGGTACCATGCCCTCGCATCTTCCTCCAATTTTTCGTCCCTGCGGACTTGTTTCATTTGGATTAACTCTGCTGTCACCCATTCCCTTAAGTCCTTGGCCCAAGATTCCACTGTGGGGGGCGCGGAACCCATCCAACAGATTGCGATCCACCTCTTGGCTAGTACCAACCCTAACTGGAGGAATCTGCGTGTGAGCTTTTTCCCTTTGGGGTGGGGAAGGAGACCCAAGAGTATTTCTCTGAAAGATTGAGGAAGCATCCACTTCGTTACTAGTCATAGGCGCTCCAGTATCGACCCCCAAAAAAGTCGTATCTCCGAGCAGTCCCATATCATATGTAAGAATTGAGCCTCATTGGAACCACATTTGGGGCAGTGTGCGGAGCGATCCGGGTACATTTTATGGAGTACCCGTGGAGTCAGGTAGGTTTGATGGACAATTTTAAACTGGGTTAGTCTGAATCTAGTGTTGGTACTAATTTGCTTAACCCCTTCATGTACCTTCTTCCAGTCAGAGTCCGTTAGAGGTTCCTCCAGTTCTGCATCCCATTTGGCCTGAACCGGAAGTGGGTGCGTGTCCAGATCCTCCCGTAGTGCCCTGTAAATGTGAGACACCAGCCTGCGACCCCCCGACAGAGTCAGTAGGGCCTGAAGGGTGGCAGTAGTGGGCGGTTCCTCCGGGAACGCCAGCCATAGCTCTCGTGCCACCGCCAAAATCTTAGCGTATTGAAGGTATTGACCTCTACCTAGCTCGAACGTTGACTCTGCCTCCTCTCTAGTAAGGAATCGTTGTCCCGAGTAGAGGTCCCCCATTGGGTGGCAGCCTCCCTCCATCCATCTAGTAGTGGACATAGTTCGGCTTATTTGTTTAAACGGTACCACAGCCCAAAGCGGGGCCTCAGGGGCATAGGGTGCATGGCGCACCATGTTTTTGATTGCAGATTCCCAGGCTGAGGCCACATGTCTGATAAAATATGGAAATCATTCGGGAATCCGTGATCCCATCATGAGAAGGTCAGGGAGCACGACACCCCGATGAGTGCCTAGCAATAACCTCTTCTCCCAGTTATCATTCTCGTCGAGCCACTGCACTGCGTGTTGCAGCTGTGTCGCCATGTAGTAAAAGTCCAGTTGAGGGACCTCAAGTCCTCCCCGCTCCCATGTCCTCTGTAGTGTATCTAATTTCACCCTTTTCCTTTTGGTCCCCCATAGTTGCTCAATCAGTAGACGATCCAACTGGTGGAAATATGTCCTTGGTATGCGGTAAAGGGAGTTCTGCATAACATATAAACACCGCGGCAGGACCACCATTTTTATCAGGGTGACCCGCCCCAACAGGGATAAGGGCAGATCTCGCCAAAACCCGACTGACTTACGGATGCCCTCCACGCATTTTCCCATATTCCGCTCCAAATAGACCACCGACGTATGTGCCAACCTAACCCCCAAATAGCGCACCGTATCTTTAATCCAGGCCATCCCCACACTGGGTAGCTCACCCTCTTCGATGTATTTTAGGCTACCCATGGGAAAGAGTTTAGACTTTCCCAGATTAAGGCGAAGTCCCGATATCCCGCCAAAGCCTGTCAGCTCCTCGAGGAGTACCGGGACCGCCTCTCCTGGATGACGAAGGTACACCAAAGTATCATTGGCGTACATCGACACCACATGCACTGTTGGACCCAGCTGAATGCCCCACCGTCCCATCCTATCTCTGAGTGTAATTGCGAGAGGTTCCATCGCAAGAGCAAAAAGGAGCGGCGACAGGGGGCAGCCCTGCCGAGTACCTCTCTGAAGCTCTAAACTATCCGATACCTGGTTGCGTAGGTGAACACGAGCAGTTGGTTTAACGTAAAGCAGTTTCACCCAGCTCAGATATTTGTCCCCCAGTCCCATTCGCTCAAGTACCGCCCAGATGTAATCCCACTCAACAGAGTCGAAGGCTTGTCGGATGTCTAAGAGACATAGGGCCCAATCCGCCTCCTGTAATTCCGGTGCATGCCATACGTGTGCTAGTCGTCATAAGTTATGTGTGGTGTTGCGGCCGGGTATAAACCCAGCCTGGTCTGGGTGGACCAAATGGGTCATGTATGGGAGGAGTGGCGCCGCCAGCACTCCGCTCAGTATCTTCTCGTCGATATTTAAAAGAGAAATGGGCCGATAGGAGCCCGGGGCCAGGGGATCCCTGTCTGGTTTAAGGATCATGGACACTAGTGTCTCCATCATGGTGCCAGGAAGCTCCTTTCTGGACAGAGCCTCGTTAAACACCTCTAAGAGGTGATCCACCAACTGGGTGGCAAACGTTTTATAAAATTCGGCTGGAAGGCCGTAACTCCCTGGACACTTCTCCGACTTCAGTTTTTTAATTGCTGCTAATACTTCTTCTCTAGCCAGTGGTCTCCCCAGGGACTCAGCGTCCTCCTCCTCAAGATTGGGAAGCTTTATGTCGTTAAAATAGTCTTGTAGTGCATGTAATCCGACGCGGGTGCTAGTCGAGCATGTCTGTTGTAGGTGAGTTGCAAATTCTGCAAGAATTGCATTTTGTGTATGCAGGACATCTCCCTCATTATTACGAAGCTGTAACACCGGTGTCTGTTCTGTCTCCGTGCGGATCAATCGCGCCAATAGTGCTCCCGACCTGTCCCCCTCCATATATAGCCTCTGCCCATAAGTAGTGTATTGGTGTTTCTCTAACCGAGACCAGGCCTCGAGTAGCTCCCCCAGAACTCGCGCCCACTCCGCCCCATCTGTCGGTGTTTTATGAAGTGTGCTCTCTAGGGTCTTTAGTCTCTTTTCTAAAGTGTCAATGTCGGCGTATAGTTGCTGTTGGACACCGTGGGTGGTTCTTATGCAAACCCCCCTGATAACAACTTTCATAGCCTCCCACTCAGTGGATCTAGTGGCTGTGGACCCCCAATTTTCAGCAAAGTAATGTTGTAGGGCCTCCGTCACAGTCTGTACATATGGAGGGTCCACGAGGGCTTCCACGCGGAGCCGCCAAAGTGGAATGGACGGCCATCTCAGTCCACTGATCAAAGTCAGCAGCAACGGTGCGTGGTCGGATAAGTAGCGTGGTAAGTAAGAAACAGCCTCTGTTGCGGCCGAAAAGCAGGGCGAGAGGTAACAGCGGTCAATTCGGGAGAAGGTGTTAGCTGCGGGGGTAAAGCAAGAGAACTCTTTTTTAGCAGGGTTACGCGCTCTCCACTCATCCCTCAACTGCATCCCCTGTAAAATACCCATGAGGGAGTTCGCCATACGGGGTTTTGTATGCGCTCTAGGGGGCTCTCTATCTAGTTTCCCATCAGATATACAATTAAAGTCTCTGAAAAGGAGGATCTCAGCCCCCATGTACGGTGTTGCTGCTTTCAAGACTGCTGGGTAGAAATCGGGACAGTCCAAATTAGGTGCGTAAACATTAATTATGCATAGTTCCCTTCCTTCCCATCTCCCAAACAGTATTACATACCGCCCCTCAGGGTCCAAAACATGGTGAACGTTTTGGAATGGGACCCCTGGCGCCACCCACACTAGGGCCCCTCGTGCGAAACCGGAATATAAAGTGGCGTATATCTGTCCCCTCCACCGTTTGCGTAAGCTTGTTATTGAATTCCCCCATATGTGTGTCTCTTGCAGTCCCACAATGGCAATCCTGTATCTCTTCAGGAAGGCATGTATCCTGCGACGCTTATCTAGAGCTGCCATCCCCCTTACATTCCAGTTAAGGAACTTTAACGTTTGTGCTGCCATGGCGGTGTATCCGTGAGTGTGTGGTGTATATCCCTCCCATGTCAGTGTATCGCCCCTGTCTATTCCAGAATCTGTGCATCATGGCGTGACCTTTTGTGACCCTAAAACTTCCCCAATTAACAAACCAAGTTACAACAACAAAACTGTGATTTACCCTTCCCCCACCCACGGGCAGCAGTATAGATCCGTATATGCATTCTACAAGTCCTATAAGAAACCATACATACCGCCCCATACCCCCCTCCCACCCTTGAGCTCTTCAATGTCCGGGCATCAGACCGAGGGCCACGGCCCGATCTAGTCCGGTCTGAGATGCCAATGGGGATATTCATGGAGTGCTATGCAAGAGAGAAGATAACGTCAGGGCGCGAGATTACTCTCAAGCTTCCCGGACGGACCTGGTCTCTAGTGGGGGCGTCGCTGGTCTGGCAGCCACCCTTGCTCCCAAACCACAAATATATTAATATGTCTCTAGACCCATAGTGCAATTCAAGTCTAGGGTGAACAAGAAATACACCTATACTTCGGAGGTCAAGAAACCACCCCCTCGATCAGGAATATGAGCCTCCCAGGAACCTCAACAATAATTGCTCAGATCCGGTTCTGGGGACCCCGCTCCACCAATCACACAAATAGCAACTTATCTGTACAGTTCAGCCGTTAGTGTTCAATAAATAAGATCATTCATGGCCACTGCCTGGTCCCTCCTTCTCCCCTGTCATGTTCGTCATCGCCTCTACTGAATCCGGGACAACCTCAGAATCTGACGCCTGTAATGTGCCATCATGAAGGACCGTAATCCGACCCAGACTCATCGTTCTCTTCTGCTGCTTCTGCCGTGTGAGCTGCCTGTGACCCCTCACAGTGGATTGCGAGGAAGGCGTTCCGGCAGAGCTCGTGGAAGGTACTAGGCGTCTCCCATCTGGAGCTCTGGCATCCAACTAGTCTCATGCTTCCTCTGCAGAGAAAAAAAACAAGGTGGGGCCTTCACTCTCCACCCGGAGCTTTGCCAGGAACATAAGGCTATATTTTAAGTTCAAGTCTCTGAGCCGTCGTTTTACTGCGATGAAAGACTTCCTCTGTTCCTGGACCCTTTGTGTGTAATCCGAATACACTGTGATGGAGTGTCCCTCGAAAAAGAATCGTCGTCTGCTGCGAGAAAGCTGGAGCAAAAGATCCCTGTCTCTATAGTTAAATAGCTTTGCAATGATGGCTCAAGGGGGTGCCCCAGGTCTCGGGGGGGGGGGCTGCCAACGCTCTGTGTGCTCGTTCAACGCTAAAGAACTTCGATAACTGTTGAGGAGCCATTTCCCGGGTGATCCAGTCCTCAAAAAACAGGTCCACAGCGGGGCCTTCTGCTTTTTCTGGAAATCCGATGAATCTGAGGTTCCCCCTTCGCGACCGACCTTCTGAATCCTCCGCTCGATCATCGAGTTTAATCACCTGTCGCTTCAGTTCCACCACCGAGGCACTAAGGTTCTTGACTTGTTCTTTCAGCGCTGCGGTGTCTTCTTCTGTGGCCGTCACTCTATCCGAAACCTTTCTGAGATCACATCTCAGTAAGTTGACATCTATAGCCACTGCATCGATCTTCCTAACCATCTCGTCCCTCGTCGACTGTACAGCGCGAATTACATCTAACAGCGTCGGGGTATCTTCCGCCGCTCCCTCTGGAATGTCCTTATCTATTGCTTGGTCCTCATTTCTGTTCTCTAGGCCGTGGGGTAGCGGTTGGGCATAGTTTGATATCTTGTTAGATTGCGGTTTCATCGGTTGGCCTTTCCCCATACTTCCCACCTGACTGCGACAGAGCGTGTCCTGCCTGCCCCGCTCCATCAGGAAAATGCCAGAAGTGTCTCTCCTCAGCAGCTGTAAGTCCGATAAGGGGGGGGGGCAGCCTCTCCTAGCGTGTGGAGATCTCCCTCACAGGCCAGATATGCGTGGGACTTCAAGTCTTAACCTGGGATGCATGCATCTAGGGCAGGGTCTGTCACGTTTCCGCTGAGCTCCCACTCTCAGCCGGTCCATGTCAACAGCCACCTGTGATCTCTAAGGAGTTAATCTTGCCCCTACTTCCAAGCGCTGACTCGGGCCTTAGGTCGTCTCTTTTCTTTTCGGGATCTTTATGTGCCAGGTGCCGCTCCTCTCAGCCGTGTCTGACAAGCCAGTCAAGCACAGCCGTGCCGATCAGGTCCGGGTCCTCGCAGCTGCTCCCACCCTGGAATGGCATGGTGAGCAAAAAAACGATGGATTTAGGCCCAGATCTCTGTACTGGGGTGAATGTATGACATTGTTCTGCATTCTGTCCATCAATTGTTCTTTTTGCATTTGTCACCCCGAGTGGGACGGGTATGCCCAGATGTGGGTCCCGTGCTCTCCATGCCACTGGAGTCAAGCTATCCTGGCTGATGAGGGCTGAAATCCCGAAACCGGTCCTAGGATGCTTGTTTCCAGTCCAGGGAGGACCTGGCCTGGCAGTTCGGGCTGGAATGTTCCCATTGGGCGCAGGGTCAAGACTGATTTGCATATGGCTGGGTCCAAACTGGAATGGCATGGTGAGCAAAAAAACGATGTATTTAGGCCCAGATCTCTGTACTGGGGGGAATGCATGACATTGTTCTGCATTCTGTCCATCAATTGTTCTTTTTGCATTTGTCACCCTTGCCCAGGCAGTCCTGTTTCAGGCAGCATGAGGCCTGCCCTTCCCCTCAGCAATGCAGGCCATCTTGTCATTGGTCTCGGTGTGCTCTGGGCTCCGCATGGGACGACCAACAGCCCCGACAGCACAGCGGAGGTCCGACAAGGCTCCCAACCCCTCCGCTCACCTCGGCAGAATCGCAGGTCGCGGTTCACTTCACAGACAGCACGGGTCCGTTTTTCAGCACGGCTCCCCGTTCTGGGTCGTCTCCTCCGTCTCCAGGGTGCATTTGGCGATTTTGCCGTTTAGCAGGGAACCGAGAGCTCCCCAGGCCCAGCGTCTCCTCGGACCCCGCCGGGTCAGATGCAAGATGGCGCTGGAGTGTCTCTCGGCGCAAAGCTCCGGTTCCGCCGTCGCGGGGACTGCGCCTCACCTCCGCGATAATACAGCTGCAGGGAGGCTCACGGGTCCGAGGAGGTTGTTTGGTGTGCATTCGGGAGCCAGGATTCTGCAGGATCTTGATTAATCGTGGGCCGCCGCACGGAACTCTTTCAGAGCACGTCTACGCGGCCATGTTTCCAAGCCACGCCCCGGTACAATTGCATAGTTATATTCTTGAAGTCGCAACCCCCATCTCTCAATGCGAGGGGGCATTTTGGCTTTCAGGTTTCCAAAAATACTGAGCAGTGCTTGGTGGTCTGTAATGATAGTGAAACGTTTTCCGTATAGAAATACATGAAAATGTTCGCAACCCCACACTACAGCCAGACTTTTCTTCTCCAGCTGAGAATAGGCACCTTATGTGTCAGACATGCTTTGACTTGAAATAGACCACAATGTGTCTCTAAGCATTCAGGTGACCATTATGTTGAGCAAGGATTGGCCCCAGCCCCACCAGGCTCGTATGTAACTTGAGGTCAAAATAGGCCATCTCGGTTGCATTCTCAATCGCATGTTTTATTCTTTTGAAGCTTTGATCACATTCAACAGACCACTGAAAAGGGATATCTCGTTTTGTTAAGTCTCTCAATGGGCACTCACAGTAGCAAAGTCATGAAAGTACCTTGAGCAATAACTGGCCATACCTAAGAAGGATCACAGCATGGTGACATCTTGTGGGGGGCAAGTAGATGTCAGTGCTTGCACCTTATCTGGGTCAGGAGAATATGTGCCCAAAGAACTTAAGATTGGTCTTGTGAAACTCACATTTTGCTGCATTCAGAGTGAGACCTGCATCCGCAAGTAGTTGGCACACTTGTGTAAAAGCCTTGTCATGCTCCTTTTGTGTTTCCCCAAATATCAGTATGCCATCACTGTAGTTAAAAGCATGTGTACCAGGTTGAATTATTCAACGTATAGCATCTACATGGTGCTTGGCACATGGTGCATGGATGTTTAAAAACATCCCTTTTTGAATTGTGGCTTGTGCTGCGGCCCTTACCCAGGCCGCAGCACAAGCTGCAATTGAAAAAGGGATGTTTCCGACCACCTACACGGCGGTCACATCCTAATCTGGCAAGTAGGACCACCAACTAGTTGTCGGCCGGTCCCAATCCCTCATCCATGGCAGTCGGATGCTCGTGCGACCACCATCGTAATGACCCCCTATATGTTGACAGTGTTTGCCCACATGGTTTGCTTTGACCTATGCAACTTAACACGTGGTGCTGTTGAAAGCTCAATAGGGCCAGAGGACAACTTTTTACTACTGTGTGGTTTACAGATTCTTAATACAGCGGCCCTTATGCAATGGATGACTGCCAGTAACAGCGATACCGGCCTCATTGGAAACTGACCCATGGAAAAGTGGGAGCTGGAATCTCTGTGAGGAACTGTGGGGATGAATGGGGAATTACTGGGTGAATCAGACATGGAGTTACTAATTCTAGCAGACAGAGGGAGGATGACTTGGCCAAGTTACAACAATACAAAGACAAGGACTTCGTTTCTGTAACCCTCGCCTCATGCAACCAAGAATATTTAGGGTCAAATCTTCCCAGTTATATTACAATGAAATTCTTAAGATTTAGACTATTCTATATCCTCATTTATGAATTCGAGGGGAAGTGTAATCGAGCACTTAAAGGAAAAATTGGTTGTAGACTCTGTGGACTCATTTGCACATCCTATGTATTTGCCCTAAACTCTTGTATTTAAGAAAAATGTACGCACAAATGATTTTTAATAAGGCAAAAATAAGATCTACTCTAGAGTCCATCAGATTTTGTTTTAGACTTAAAGATAATATTGCAATTATAAGAGTAATTGCATTTTTTAATGAAGTTTCCAAAGTGTTAGTCAATTGAGCCTTGCAATTCTTTTATTATAGATCTTAATTTATATATGCTGAGTACTTCTTGAACTATTTTTTTAATACATGCACATTGTGATATACTGTTTTTTATTGTAATCTTTGGATTAATACAATAAAATTTCTTACTGCTACTAATTCTAATGCCAGTATCTAATTTTTCAGTCTGAGCTCAGGGTTCCACTAGGAATCCCTGCTTATTGTACCGCCCCCTACCCTCCAAAGAGTTAACGGAACCCTGGGTATCATTAACTCTGGGGATGTAGAATTAATACCCGCAGGATCAGGGCATTTGTAATGAGGCACAAGATGCTTCCAAATTATAAAAACGCCTGAAAAATGGTCCTTTTTATTACAGGACACAAACTGCCCCAAAGCAAATATTTTGCCTGGAGAACTTTTGATTTCATGCACAGTTACTGCACTTAGGGCACTGAAGCCTGTTGATATCCTTGCACACACACAAAAAGGGAGCAGCCTATAAATGTGTAGAAGAGGTTTGGTGGATTTGATACCTGCAAACAGGTGCGTAGCTTGGCCACTAAGATTGGGGGGGTGTGAGCTTCAGATTTCCTGACAATCACGCCGGCATACAAGGTTAAAATACATTATACACCAAGCAGGCGCATGAGAGGGGCTTCAGGGGCAGTGGAAAGAAAGAGGAATGCGGATTGGTATGAGTACTAAGTGAGAGAAAGACAGTATTTTGTAAAATAATCAACATTTTTTGGGACTTTCAAAACAGATGAGAGAGAGTGTGTGTGTGTGTTTTTGTCAGTGTGTGCCGCAAAAATCCAAGGTCAAATCTGAAAGACACCTCACCATACCCAACTGAAAGCACCTGTACCCAACTATTCATCAGAAAATAATTTATTTGGGGGGGTGTAACACCCCAAACACCCCCCTGAATCTACGTCCCTGACTGCAAATCTGCTGGAAATTGGAACTCACTGTCTCTTGGAGTTTAAACAAGTCTCCTTTGGTTGAGGACACTTTTAAAAACCTTCTTGTTCTATCTAACCCTATGGGTTATAGATTGTTCCCTTGTAATGTGGACTAGTCGTTGTAGCGCCACGATACTTCGGCCACCATGCACTTTACAAATATGTACCATAGAGCCTATGGCTGAGTAGGTCTGGCTGTTCATCGTTAGGCTGCCTAGCTGCTTCTACTATGTATGGTGCGCAGATTCCTTAAGTGAAGACAGGTCATGCATATGTTGTGCAGTGCTGATGTGTTCACATTTTATACGAATCAGTTACAAAGTGTTTCCAAATGGTGGTCGTGTTTCAACTAGGCACAATCATAGTTTTTGGCCTCAGATCAGTTATGTCTTAATGTACTTGCATTCTTGATTTTTAGTCCATGTGTCTTTGTTACACCATCATATTGCTGATTTCCTCTTGGCTCTCTGTAAATCGAAGTGCTTATGTTTCAATTTTAGTTTCTTTGTTCTGTTTTTGGACTTTGTGTTTTATGTTTAATTATAATAAATGATCCTGATGTCAAAACTACAAAGGGTATTCCTGCGAGCTCCACCAAACACAACTGTTCATTCAAAATCTCAAGAGTGCACAGTTGGCTGAATAGGAGAGAGCCAAGGCCCATTATGTGCTAGGTGATTGACAGCGTGGCTGTGGACACGCCCATATTACAAGAGGGCAAACTACAAAGATAACACGCAGCTGACAATGAGCACTGATTAAACATCCAGTTGCATCGAGCATCACATCGTAATCAACAAGCATTTGCAATGCAATAGGTAAGTTTGAGCTATTGGCATTGTAAATGCCAATAGCTCAAACTCTCGCAAATGCGAGACCTATGGCATTGCAAATATTATTTTTGTTGTCAAAGCTCCTATGCCGCACTTTCACGAGCATGAAGGCTACGCCCCTTTCTTTAAAAAAGCTGCCTGTAACAAAAGGTGCACGACCGATATTAAAGTGAAACCGCGCCATGGGGTTTTTACAAAAAAAAAAGCATCTGTTTGTCAAACAAATGTTTTTTTTTTGTAAAAGCCCCATGCCCCGGTTTCACTTTGATAGCGGCTGAGCACCTTTCCTTAGACATGGCTCTTCTAAAGAAAGGGGTGCAGCCTTCATGCACGTGAAAGTGCAGCATGGGGGCTTTCAAAAGTACAAAGAGGGTACCTGACTAACCGGATATATTTGGAGAAGAGGGCAGGGAAATTGAACATAGCAAGCAAAAACAATTACTTCTCCAAAAAATTTCATGTAACAAAAATAATATGTTTATGATATGCAAAAGCCATAAATCAGACTAGTAATTTTTTATAGTTTATTCATCTTGGATACAAAAATATTTTTATATGAATCCTTTTTAAAAAAATCGAAAGTCATAGTTCATGTAGTTATATAATTAGATATGCATGATTCGAGAGCACCCACATCAAGGAGCAAACAATATATAATAATCAATTTAGTACAGCACAAAAACACTAAACATATAACCAATTACAATACAGTGATAACAAAAGAAACATACATCAAGAAACTATACATCACAATAATCACATAACAAACATCAGAGAACACGAAAAATCAAAAGAAATAAAAATTGTTGCTCATTATGCTAACTTTTCTAGTGTAATGAGTATTTGAACCATATGGATAGAAATGCGCCAATGCGCATTTCGGAAGTTTACAAATGAAATGATGTGATCAACCTTCCTTCATCAGGGCGCTGACTGTGCGAATTAACTCTGTAGCAGAACGCCATCCATTCAAGGTATGATCAATAGAGCTGTGCTCTAGGCAGGGGGCTCACAACCTTCCCAACAACTGGTTATCTGAAAAGGTTCCTCCTTCGCTTAAAAGCGTAACACTAAGCCAAGAACTCGTAGGAAGGGAGGCACACACTTCCTATATCGGTATCACAGGAAGGAGTAAGCACGGTCTGTTTAGGACCCTAGAAGGTGTGAGAGTGAGCAACATGGCTCATGAAACCGGGACGGATAACCAACCAGATTATAGCCGAGGGGTAAAACTGATAACAGGGGCTAAAGCGATCGTGTGAAGAACCAGGGTGGAAACGCACCTCCTCCTGGCCTAAATACGGCCAATCATATTGCATGGGGGCTTTGACAACAAAAAAATATTTGCAATGCAATAGGTCTCGCATTTGCGAGAGTTTAAGCTATTGGCATTTATCATGCCAATAGCTCAAACTCTCCTAAATGCAAGGCCTATGGCATTGCACAGAAGCGGCCGCCATTGTCCCGGCTGCTTGGAAAGTGAAAGCGCGCATGGCGCGCTGAATTTAAGGAAAGCACGTCGTGCCTGCAGTAGGGCAAAACCCATTAAAGAAAATAGTGCTTACAGACGAAATAAAACATACCGTGTGGCAACAGAAGTAAAAGGGCCAATCCTCATGGGAGGTTTCAAAGGAAGACAAGGCATTACTAAGGAGGGACTAACAATGCAATTAAGGAATCAGAAGCCAGCATTTACAAAGGACAACGACACAAGCCAATGAAATATATGGGCGGAGAGTGGGCAGAGCTTCTAATCCCTAACTGAATACAGCATGCCTCGCAGAGCAGTGCATACGCTGCTCAGGCTCGACCTAAAAATTACAATGCATCGTAAGTCAGGCCATGTTTTATATATTTATTTAGGAGCATGCAGCATGGCATTTCAGCCAGAAATGTTAAACAACGGAATGCAGATTTAGGGGTTGATTCCGATTCGGGCCGGAAAACGTACCGACCGACTCGGAGCCGGAATTCATTCCGACCGACACGTACCGGTGCAGCCCGACCCGCAAAGTACGATGAGAAGCGTGCAAAATCCGACCGACTCGTACGGAACACAAGCCGAACGACCGAGCCGCGCGGAAAACAGCTATCCGGCCGGAAAACCACGCGAATCGAACCGACCGACACGCACCAGGAAGAATCCCGAACGAAACATAACCGCGAACTCCTACCCGCCAAGTACGATGCAACGCGTGGAAAACACGACCAAGTCGCACGGAGGCCAAGCCGTACGACCGACATGCATACAAAACTGCGAGCCGAAGCAACCCAATACACCGCGACCGACGCGTACGCAGCATAGAAAACAGCACAAACACAGCGTGAACGACTCGGAGAAGCTCGTATGAGACAACTGCAGGGTCCGACTCGGTTACAAGAACGTCTCCTACATGCACAAAAAGCACAAAGGGAAAAACACACAAAAAAAGGCCAAACAAGCAATTACAAAGCCAATAAATACTGGGGGGGGGAACAGGGAACAAAGACACACCCACAACTCCACCCATATAAAGGACACAAATCCCTACCATGATCCTTTGCAAATTCAAATTACCTGCCAGCACTCAACGCGAGAAAGCAAAAGACACACAATTGATGGACGGAATGCAGAACAAATCAAAACATTCACCCCCAGTCAAAAGATCTGGGTTAAATCCATCATTCTTTTGCTCACCATGCCACCCCAGTTTAGACCTGGCCATATGCAAATCAGTCTTGACCCTGTGCCTCATGGGAACAGCCCAGCCCGAACTGCCAAGCCAGGTCCTCCCTGGACCGGAAACAAGCATCCTGGGACCGGTTTCGGGGTTTCACCCCTCTTCAGCCAGGATAGCTTGATTCCAGTGGCACAGTGAGCCCAGGACCCACGTCTGGGCATACCTGGCGCACTTAGGGCGAGAAAGCAAAAGACACACAATTGATGGACGGAATGCAGAACAAATCAAAACATTCACCCCCAGTCAAAAGATCTGGGTTAAATCCATCATTCTTTTGCTCACCATGCCACCCCAGTTTAGACCTGGCCATATGCAAATCAGTCTTGACCCTGTGCCTCATGGGAACAGTCCAGCCCGAACTGCCAAGCCAGGTCCTCCCTGGACCGGAAACAAGCATCCTGGGACCGGTTTCGGGGTTTCACCCCTCTTCAGCCAGGATAGCTTGATTCCAGTGGCACAGTGAGCCCAGGACCCACGTCTGGGCATACCTGGCGCACTTAGGGCGAGAAAGCAAAAGACACACAATTGATGGACGGAATGCAGAACAAATCAAAACATTCACCCCCAGTCAAAAGATCTGGGTTAAATCCATCATTCTTTTGCTCACCATGCCACCCCAGTTTAGACCTGGCCATATGCAAATCAGTCTTGACCCTGTGCCTCATGGGAACAGTCCAGCCCGAACTGCCAAGCCAGGTCCTCCCTGGACCGGAAAAAAGCATCCTGGGACCGGTTTCAGGGTTTCACCCCTCTTCAGCCAGTATAGCTTGATTCCAGTGGCACAGTGAGCCCAGGACCCACGTCTGGGCATACCTGGCACACTTAGGGCGAGAAAGCAAAAGACACACAATTGATGGACGGAATGCAGAACAAATCAAAACATTCACCCCCAGTCAAAAGATCTGGGTTAAATCCATAATTCTTTTGCTCACCATGCCACCCCAGTTTAGACCTGGCCATATGCAAATCAGTCTTGACCCTGTGCCTCATGGGAACAGTCCAGCCCGAACTGCCAAGCCAGGTCCTCCCTGGACCGGAAAGAAGCATCCTGGGACCGGTTTCGGGGTTTCACCCCTCTTCAGCCAGGATAGCTTGATTCCAGTGGCACAGTGAGCCCAGGACCCACGTCTGGGCATACCTGGCGCACTTAGGGCGAGAAAGCAAAAGACACACAATTGATGGACGGAATGCAGAACAAATCAAAACATTCACCCCCAGTCAAAAGATCTGGGTTAAATCCATCATTCTTTTGCTCACCATGCCACCCCAGTTTAGACCTGGCCATATGCAAATCAGTCTTGACCCTGTGCCTCATGGGAACAGTCCAGCCCGAACTGCCAAGCCAGGTCCTCCCTGGACTGGAAACAAGCATCCTGGGACCGGTTTCGGGGTTTCACCCTCTTCAGCCAGGATAGCTTGATTCCAGTGGCACAGTGAGCCCAGGACCCACGTCTGGGCATACCTGGCGCACTTAGGGCGAGAAAGCAAAAGACACACAATTGATGGACGGAATGCAGAACAAATCAAAACATTCACCCCCAGTCAAAAGATCTGGGTTAAATCCATCATTCTTTTGCTCACCATGCCACCCCAGTTTAGACCTGGCCATATGCAAATCAGTCTTGACCCTGTGCCTCATGGTCACAGTCCAGCCCGAACTGCCAAGCCAGGTCCACCCTGGACCGGAAACAGGCATCCTGGGACCGGTTTCGGGGTTTCACCCCTCTTCAGCCAGGATAGCTTGATTCCAGTGGCACAGTGAGCCCAGGACCCACGTCTGGGCATACCTGGCGCACTTAGGGCGAGAAAGCAAAAGACACACAATTGATGGACGGAATGCAGAACAAATCAAAACATTCACCCCCAGTCAAAAGATCTGGGTTAAATCCATCATTCTTTTGCTCACCATGCCACCCCAGTTTAGACCTGGCCATATGCAAATCAGTCTTGACCCTGTGCCTCATGGGAACAGTCCAGCCCGAACTGCCAAGCCAGGTCCTCCCTGGACCGGAAACAAGCATCCTGGGACCAGTTTCGGGGTTTCACCCCTCTTCAGCCAGGATAGCTTAATTCCAGTGGCACAGTGAGCCCAGGACCCACGTCTGGACATACCTGGCGCACTTAGGGCGAGAAAGCAAAAGACACACAATTGATGGACAGAATGCAGAACAAATCAAAACATTCACCCCCAGTCAAAAGAACTGGGGTGGTGTGGTGAGCAAAAGAATGATGGATTTAACCCAGATCCTTGTGACTGGGGGTGAATGTTTGCATTGTCCAGCATTCCGTCCATCAATTTTCTCTTTTGCATTTGTCGCCCTAAGTGGGAAGGGTATGCCCAGACGTGGGTCCCGTGCTCACTACACCACTGGATTCAAGCTAGCCTGGCTGAAGAAGGGTGATGCCCTGAAACCGGTCCCAGGATGCTTGTTTCCGGTCCAGGGAGGACCTGGCTTGGCAGTTCGGGCTGGACTGTTCCCACAAGGAACAGGGTCAAGACTGATTTGCATATGGCTGGGTCCAAACTGGGGTGGTGTGGTGAGCAAAAGAATGATGGATTTAACCCAGATCCTTGTGACTGGGGGTGAATGTTTGCATTGTCCAGCATTCCGTCCATCAATTGTTTCTTTTGCATTTGTCGCCCTAAGTGGGAAGGGTATGCCCAGACGTGGGTCCCGTGCTCACTACACCACTGGATTCAAGCTAGCCTGGCTGAAGAAGGGTGATGCCCTGAAACCGGTCCCAGGATGCTTGTTTCCGGTCCAGGGAGGACCTGGCTTGGCAGTTCGGGCTGGACTGTTCCCACAAGGAACAGGGTCAAGACTGATTTGCATATGGCTGGGTCCAAACTGGGGTGGTGTGGTGAGCAAAAGAATGATGGATTTAACCCAGATCCTTGTGACTGGGGGTGAATGTTTGCATTGTCCAGCATTCCGTCCATCAATTGTTTCTTTTGCATTTGTCGCCCTAAGTGGGAAGGGTATTCCCAGACGTGGGTCCCGTGCTCACTACACCACTGGATTCAAGCTAGCCTGGTTGAAGAAGGGTGATGCCCTGAAACCGGTCCCAGGATGCTTGTTTCCGGTCCAGGGAGGACCTGGCTTGGCAGTTCGGGCTGGACTGTTCCCACAAGGAACAGGGTCAAGACTGATTTGCATATGGCTGGGTCCAAACTGGGGTGGTGTGGTGAGCAAAAGAATGATGGATTTAACCCAGATCCTTGTGACTGGGGGTGAATGTTTGCATTGTCCAGCATTCCGTCCATCAATTGTTTCTTTTGCATTTGTCTCCCTAAGTGGGAAGGGTATGCCCAGACGTGGGTCCCGTGCTCACTACACCACTGGATTCAAGCTAGCCTGGCTGAAGAAGGGTGATGCCCTGAAACCGGTCCCAGGATGCTTGTTTCCGGTCCAGGGAGGACCTGGCTTGGCAGTTCGGGCTGGACTGTTCCCACAAGGAACAGGGTCAAGACTGATTTGCATATGGCTGGGTCCAAACTGGGAGTGGTGTGGTGAGCAAAAGAATGATGGATTTAACCCAGATCCTTGTGACTGGGGGTGAATGTTTGCATTGTCCAGCATTCCATCCATCAATTGTTTCTTTTGCATTTGTCGCCCTAAGTGGGAAGGGTATGCCCAGACGTGGGTACCGTGCTCACTACACCACTGGATTCAAGCTAGCCTGGCTGAAGAAGGGTGATGCCCTGAAACCGGTCCCAGGATGCTTGTTTCCGGTCCAGGGAGGACCTGGCTTGGCAGTTCGGGCTGGACTGTTCCCACAAGGAACAGGGTCAAGACTGATTTGCATATGGCTGGGTCCAAACTGGGGTGGTGTGGTGAGCAAAAGAATGATGGATTTAACCCAGATCCTTGTGACTGGGGGTGAATGTTTGCATTGTCCAGCATTCCGTCCATCAATTGTTTCTTTTGCATTTGTCGCCCTAAGTGGGAAGGGTATGCCCAGACGTGGGTCCCGTGCTCACTACACCACTGGATTCAAGCTAGCCTGGCTGAAGAAGGGTGATGCCCTGAAACCGGTCCCAGGATGCTTGTTTCCGGTCCAGGGAGGACCTGGCTTGGCAGTTCGGGCTGGACTGTTCCCACAAGGAACAGGGTCAAGACTGATTTGCATATGGCTGGGTCCAAACTGGGGTGGTGTGGTGAGCAAAAGAATGATGGATTTAACCCAGATCCTTGTGACTGGGGGTGAATGTTTGCATTGTCCAGCATTCCGTCCATCAATTGTTTCTTTTGCATTTGTCGCCCTAAGTGGGAAGGGTATGCCCAGACGTGGGTCCCGTGCTCACTACACCACTGGATTCAAGCTAGCCTGGCTGAAGAAGGGTGATGCCCTGAAACCGGTCCCAGGATGCTTGTTTCCGGTCCAGGGAGGACCTGGCTTGGCAGTTCGGGCTGGACTGTTCCCACAAGGAACAGGGTCAAGACTGATTTGCATATGGGTGGGTCCAAACTGGGGTGGTGTGGTGAGCAAAAGAATGATGGATTTAACCCAGATCCTTGTGACTGGGGGTGAATGTTTGCATTGTCCAGCATTCCGTCCATCAATTGTTTCTTTTGCATTTGTCGCCCTAAGTGGGAAGGGTATGCCCAGACGTGGGTCCCATGCTCACTACACCACTGGATTCAAGCTAGCCTGGTTGAAGAAGGGTGATGCCCTGAAACCGGTCCCAGGATGCTTGTTTCCGGTCCAGGGAGGACCTGGCTTGGCAGTTCGGGCTGGACTGTTCCCACAAGGAACAGGGTCAAGACTGATTTGCATATGGCTGGGTCCAAACTGGGGTGGTGTGGTGAGCAAAAGAATGATGGATTTAACCCAGATCCTTGTGACTGGGGGTGAATGTTTGCATTGTCCAGCATTCCGTCCATCAATTGTTTCTTTTGCATTTGTCTCCCTAAGTGGGAAGGGTATGCCCAGACGTGGGTCCCGTGCTCACTACACCACTGGATTCAAGCTAGCCTGGCTGAAGAAGGGTGATGCCCTGAAACCGGTCCCAGGATGCTTGTTTCCGGTCCAGGGAGGACCTGGCTTGGCAGTTCGGGCTGGACTGTTCCCACAAGGAACAGGGTCAAGACTGATTTGCATATGGCTGGGTCCAAACTGGGGTGGTGTGGTGAGCAAAAGAATGATGGATTTAACCCAGATCCTTGTGACTGGGGGTGAATGTTTGCATTGTCCAGCATTCCATCCATCAATTGTTTCTTTTGCATTTGTCGCCCTAAGTGGGAAGGGTATGCCCAGACGTGGGTACCGTGCTCACTACACCACTGGATTCAAGCTAGCCTGGCTGAAGAAGGGTGATGCCCTGAAACCGGTCCCAGGATGCTTGTTTCCGGTCCAGGGAGGACCTGGCTTGGCAGTTCGGGCTGGACTGTTCCCACAAGGAACAGGGTCAAGACTGATTTGCATATGGCTGGGTCCAAACTGGGGTGGTGTGGTGAGCAAAAGAATGATGGATTTAACCCAGATCCTTGTGACTGGGGGTGAATGTTTGCATTGTCCAGCATTCCGTCCATCAATTGTTTCTTTTGCATTTGTCGCCCTAAGTGGGAAGGGTATGCCCAGACGTGGGTCCCGTGCTCACTACACCACTGGATTCAAGCTAGCCTGGCTGAAGAAGGGTGATGCCCTGAAACCGGTCCCAGGATGCTTGTTTCCGGTCCAGGGAGGACCTGGCTTGGCAGTTCGGGCTGGACTGTTCCCACAAGGAACAGGGTCAAGACTGATTTGCATATGGCTGGGTCCAAACTGGGGTGGTGTGGTGAGCAAAAGAATGATGGATTTAACCCAGATCCTTGTGACTGGGGGTGAATGTTTGCATTGTCCAGCATTCCGTCCATCAATTGTTTCTTTTGCATTTGTTGCCCTAAGTGGGAAGGGTATGCCCAGACGTGGGTCCCGTGCTCACTACACCACTGGATTCAAGCTAGCCTGGCTGAAGAAGGGTGATGCCCTGAAACCGGTCCCAGGATGCTTGTTTCCGGTCCAGGGAGGACCTGGCTTGGCAGTTCGGGCTGGACTGTTCCCACAAGGAACAGGGTCAAGACTGATTTGCATATGGCTGGGTCCAAACTGGGGTGGTGTGGTGAGCAAAAGAATGATGGATTTAACCCAGATCCTTGTGACTGGGGGTGAATGTTTGCATTGTCCAGCATTCCGTCCATCAATTGTTTCTTTTGCATTTGTCGCCCTAAGTGGGAAGGGTATGCCCAGACGTGGGTCCCGTGCTCACTACACCACTGGATTCAAGCTAGCCTGGCTGAAGAAGGGTGATGCCCTGAAACCGGTCCCAGGATGCTTGTTTACGGTCCAGGGAGGACCTGGCTTGGCAGTTCGGGCTGGACTGTTCCCACAAGGAACAGGGTCAAGACTGATTTGCATATGGCTGGGTCCAAACTGGGGTGGTGTGGTGAGCAAAAGAATGATGGATTTAACCCAGATCCTTGTGACTGGGGGTGAATGTTTGCATTATCCAGCATTCCGTCCATCAATTGTTTCTTTTGCATTTGTCACCCTAAGTGGGAAGGGTATGCCCAGACGTGGGTCCCGTGCTCACTACACCACTGGATTCAAGCTAGCCTGGCTGAAGAAGGGTGATGCCCTGAAACCGGTCCCAGGATGCTTGTTTCCAGTCCAGGGAGGACCTGGCTTGGCAGTTCGGGCTGGACTGTTCCCACAAGGAACAGGGTCAAGACTGATTTGCATATGGCTGGGTCCAAACTGGGGTGGTGTGGTGAGCAAAGAATGATGGATTTAACCCAGATCCTTGTGACTGGGGGTGAATGTTTGCATTGTCCAGCATTCCGTCCATCAATTTTCTCTTTTGCATTTGTCGCCCTAAGTGGGAAGGGTATGCCCAGACGTGGGTCCCGTGCTCACTACACCACTGGATTCAAGCTAGCCTGGCTGAAGAAGGGTGATGCCCTGAAACCGGTCCCAGGATGCTTGTTTCCGGTCCAGGGAGGACCTGGCTTGGCAGTTCGGGCTGGACTGTTCCCACAAGGAACAGGGTCAAGACTGATTTGCATATGGCTGAGTCCAAACTGGGGTGGTGTGGTGAGCAAAGAATGATGGATTTAACCCAGATCCTTGTGACTGGGGGTGAATGTTTGCATTGTCCAGCATTCCGTCCATCAATTGTTTCTTTTGCATTTGTCGCCCTAAGTGGGAAGGGTATGCCCAGACGTGGGTCCCGTGCTCACTACACCACTGGATTCAAGCTAGCCTGGCTGAAGAAGGGTGATGCCCTGAAACCGGTCCCAGGATGCTTGTTTCCGGTCCAGGGAGGACCTGGCTTGGCAGTTCGGGCTGGACTGTTCCCACAAGGAACAGGGTCAAGACTGATTTGCATATGGCTGGGTCCAAACTGGGGTGGTGTGGTGAGCAAAAGAATGATGGATTTAACCCAGATCCTTGTGACTGGGGGTGAATGTTTGCATTGTCCAGCATTCCGTCCATCAATTGTTTCTTTTGCATTTGTCGCCCTAAGTGGGAAGGGTATGCCCAGACGTGGGTCCCGTGCTCACTACACCACTGGATTCAAGCTAGCCTGGCTGAAGAAGGGTGATGCCATGAAACCGGTCCCAGGATGCTTGTTTCCGGTCCAGGGAGGACCTGGCTTGGCAGTTCGGGCTGGACTGTTCCCACAAGGAACAGGGTCAAGACTGATTTGCATATGGCTGGGTCCAAACTGGGGTGGTGTGGTGAGCAAAAGAATGATGGATTTAACCCAGATCCTTGTGACTGGGGGTGAATGTTTGCATTGTCCAGCATTCCGTCCATCAATTGTTTCTTTTGCATTTGTCGCCTAAGTGGGAAGGGTATGCCCAGACGTGGGTCCCGTGCTCACTACACCACTGGATTCAAGCTAGCCTGGCTGAAGAAGGGTGATGCCCTGAAACCGGTCCCAGGATGCTTGTTTCCGGTCCAGGGAGGACCTGGCTTGGCAGTTCGGGCTGGACTGTTCCCACAAGGAACAGGGTCAAGACTGATTTGCATATGGCTGGGTCCAAACTGGGGTGGTGTGGTGAGCAAAAGAATGATGGATTTAACCCAGATCCTTGTGACTGGGGGTGAATGTTTGCATTGTCCAGCATTCCGTCCATCAATTGTTTCTTTTGCATTTGTCGCCCTAAGTGGGAAGGGTATGTCCAGACGTGGGTCCCGTGCTCACTACACCACTGGATTCAAGCTAGCCTGGCTGAAGAAGGGTGATGCCCTGAAACCGGTCCCAGGATGCTTGTTTCCGGTCCAGGGAGGACCTGGCTTGGCAGTTCGGGCTGGACTGTTCCCACAAGGAACAGGGTCAAGACTGATTTGCATATGGCTGGGTCCAAACTGGGGTGGTGTGGTGAGCAAAAGAATGATGGATTTAACCCAGATCCTTGTGACTGGGGGTGAATGTTTGCATTGTCCAGCATTCCGTCCATCAATTGTTTCTTTTGCATTTGTCGCCCTAAGTGGGAAGGGTATGTCCAGACGTGGGTCCCGTGCTCACTACACCACTGGATTCAAGCTAGCCTGGCTGAAGAAGGGTGATGCCCTGAAACCGGTCCCAGGATGCTTGTTTCCGGTCCAGGGAGGACCTGGCTTGGCAGTTCGGGCTGGACTGTTCCCACAAGGAACAGGGTCAAGACTGATTTGCATATGGCTAGGTCCAAACTGGGGTGGTGTGGTGAGCAAAAGAATGATGGATTTAACCCAGATCCTTGTGACTGGGGGTGAATGTTTCATTGTCCAGCATTCCGTCCATCAATTGTTTCTTTTGCATTCAGCACTCAACAGACAGCAACCACACACCCACCCACAGCTCATCCATCACACAAGCCACACACCATCAGCACCTCAACAAATAGCACCCTCACATACACCCAGCAAAACACACACTCACACACCCTCACCTGCACACCAACACACACATCACTCATCATCACCACCCATCACCATGCCCCCAAAGAAGAATCATAAGTTCCTAGATAGTGAATTGGAAGTCCTGGTAGACGAGATCCTCAGGGTAGAGCCACAGCTGTTTGGTACACTGGTCCAACAGACACCCATGTCGCAGAAAACCAAGATGTGGGAGAGGATTGTCGACAGGGTGAACGCACAATCACCATGTTTGCGTACAAAGGAGACATCCAGAACAGGTGTTATGACGTGCGCAGGAGGGTCAGGGAGCTGTTGAAGAAGGACTACCTCTTGAGCCAACACACCGGCAGTGGCCCTCCTGCCAAACCAGTATACCTCAGGCCCTGGGAGGAGAAGGTGCGGGCCATCCTACCACCAGTGAGCGTATATGGACTAGAAAAACATCCCAGAGCCTGGTGAGTACACAACAAATGTACACAATATTGTGCGACAATACACACACATCACTGTCAAGGGGAGAGTCAAACCATGCACCCTTAGCAAATCCACACCAACCAGAACAGAATCATCCCAAAATGTGTATGTCAGTCAGATAAACACAACACATGCCATCTCATAGTGATATGTAACTGTGTCATCACATGTACAAACACAACTACAACTACAGCTAGGCAGTGGCACAAATATAACTAACAAACACATCCAGACATGTAGCCACCACTACAACACCACCTCATAGTGAAGCCCACTGAAAGGAAGGAATCCTGTGTATGCTGGGCAAGTCAGTGTAGCCAATAGCATCATGGGAGTCGTAGTCACAGATATTGCCCACCCTCACAATGCGCACATCAACACCACCATGAACCATGCTCACATCACAGGGAGTGGAAAACAACTGACAAGATGGCTGACACTGGCTACTGCTGTGGGGAGCACAAGGTCCTGCTGGCAACTGTGCACCAACCAACAGCAGGACACCACTGACTGACATCCTGAAAGACAACTTGCACTCCCTGCAACGGAAGCACGTTCCATGGTGGAAAATCTGGCTGGATGGGAAGGAGGACTGACAGCACTGACCATAGTTACCAGCAGCTCCACTCACACACACCCTAACACAAACTCCACACAACTCACCTGGGAGAATGCATTGCCTCACACTCTAATCAAATATCCCACAAAGAACCACAACCCTGGGTCATGCAGTGTGAAGCACAGGGACACACATGGGACTTGTAGCAAAACTAACCCCAGGATAACACTGTCAGCCATCTTGTCAGCACAGGCACAGAACCCCACAGGGAAGCAGAGTCAAAAGGAAGGAAGCATGGGCAGGCTGGGAAGGGGGTGGAGGCAATAGCATGATGGGAGTGGTAGTCACAGATATTGGTCACCCCCACAACTGTCCCATCAACACCACCCTGAACCATGCGCACATCACAGGGAGTGGAAAAGAACTGACAAGATGGCTGACACTGGGTACTGCTGTGGGGAGCACAAGGCCCTGCTGGGAACTGGGCATCAACCAACAGCAGGACACCACTAACTGACATCCTGAAAGACAACTTGCACTCCCTGCAATGGAAGCACGTTCCATGGTGGGATATCTGGCTGGGTGGGAAGGAGGACTGACAGCCCTGACCATAGTTACCAGCAGCGTTTCTCACACACACCCTAACACAAACTCCACACAACTCACCTGGGAGAATGCATTGCCTCACACTCTAATCAAATATCCCACAAAGAACCACAACCCTGGGTCATGCTGTGTGAAGCACAGGGACACACATGGGACTTGTAGCAAAACTAACCCCAGGATAACACTGTCAGCCATCTTGTCAGCACAGGCACACAACTCCACAGGGAAGCAGAGTCAAAAGGAAGGAAGCATGGGCATGCTGGGAAGGGGGTGGAGGCAATTGCATGATGGGAGTGGTAGTCACAGCCCAACATCCCCCACCCACATGGCCCAGCAAGCTCACACCCAAGCATGCACACCTCACAGGGAGTCAAAAGCCACTTCAAAGATGGCTGACACTGGTGCTCATTTGTGGGAGCACATGGCCCTGCTGGGAACTGGGCACCAACCAACAGCAGGACACCACTGTCAGCCATCTTGCCATTGCTCTCACACTCACACACAGTGAAGTCCAACCAAAAGCAAGTAAGTATGGGCATGCTGGGAAGTGGGGTGGAGGCAATAGCATGATGGGAGTGGTAGTCACAGATATTGGTCACCCCCACAACTGTCCCATCAACACCACCCTGAACCATGCGCACATCACAGGGAGTGGAAAAGAACTGACAAGATGGCTGACACTGGGTACTGCTGTGGGGAGCACAAGGCCCTGCTGGCAACTGTGCACCAACCAACAGCAGGACACCACTGACTGACATCCTGAAAGACAACTTGCACTCCCTTCAATGGAAGCACGTTCCATGGTGGAATATCTGGCTGGTTGGGAAGGAGGGCCGGATGTCAACCAAATACAACCAATGCAGACCATGTACACACCCCAACATTCATATAGAAATGCCCAAAGTATGCAGGACAATGTGCAACACCAATATCAACCTCTGACTGTGACAACTTAGGACAATGCAATGTACAGGCCCGCATCCAGAGGTACAGTCACAACTGTCAGGTGTGTCAACCATTGATGCCTGCAGAAACATAACATACATTGTGTGTGTCTCCCAAAAACAGGTGATGATGGGGACACAGCAGCAGCCTCTGAGGAGTCCCCGTCCCAGGCTCAAGGGAAACGGAGCTCACTGGTGTGGAACAGCCTCTGCCCTCCTCGGATGACGAAGACCTACCTGGCACCTCCGGAGCAAATCATCATGCAGCACCAGCAGGACCACCAGCTGCACCCCCTGCACCCACCCCTCCAACGACTGTCAACACACATACCACCCCTGCCGACATGGACAGACCAAGGAGCACCACCACCACCAGCACAGGGACCCTGGACCAACGTGGGGCTATGGACACCAACACCACCAACAACCCCCAAGGGGGCCCAGGGTCACCTGTGCGTGCCACCTCAGGTACTGCACGTGTCGCCAGGGGTGGTGGGAGGGGTGGGAGACATAGGTCGCTGATCGCAGAGGGGTCTGGACTGCATGATGCCCACAACTGATACGCATAGCCGATGCGTACCAGTCCAGCACCGGAGACCTCAGCCAGGCAGTGGGGCTCCTCAGGGACATTAAACAGCAGCAGGCTGCCCATCATGCACGCTTGGACTTACACATGTCCCGCGTGGAGTCCAAGTGGGACACACTGCAAGAGATGACGGCGGTGCATAGGGACATATTACAATGCCTCCGCCAGATGAGCAGCAACCAGTCAACACCTCCCTGTGTGCCCACAACATCTGGTGCTGAAACAACTGCAACTGCCACAGGGAGGGAGGATGACTCTGGCGGAGAGTCCCCTGCACCGCAGCAGCCTGCACTTGAGGGTCCCCCCAAAGAAGAGGGGTCGTCCGAGGAGGGGCAACTGAGAGGCCGATGGCCATGTGCAACCCCCAGGAAGCCAAAACCTGTTCTGGATAATCACCTTTGTGCGCAAACTGTTCACCCTGTTGACTGCAACACAACTCCCCACATGACATGGGGAGTACAAGTTGGACCAATGTATCAGATGACTGTGGACTTTATTCAGGACATTTCTGCTACCAGGACTTCCAATTCATCTAGGAACTTTGGATTGCAATCAAAATGTACAGCACCCACCATCCTGTGCACTATACACACACATGTATGACAATAAACACACTAATACACCATACCTGCCTCTGTTGTGATTCCAACGTGGTTTCTGTCATGGAGATGATGACCTGCGAAATTACACTGTGCATGCTAACTGCTACAGCAAGTACAACACAGGCATGTGAGTCATGGCAACGTGACACATATGAGGGAGACACACCACCAGGGCTACACAACATATACACACCTAGGCCATCTGACTCATCGCCTACACTGATGTTGCCAGGAAATACGGTGCAATGCACAGACACAACACCTATTCACAGTCTTTGTCAACTAGCCCACTGGTGCAGTAAGCAAATGTCAGTCAGATGTGTGACCACAGACAACGCACATCACAAAGTGATGCACAGGTTTATTACACATTTGCAACATGTTGTAACCACTACGGATGCAAGGTAATCCCACCTGGCAGCGGGCACAAAGTCAACAAGTGTAGAAGGAAGGAAGTCCATGGGTGTGGCGCACATCACCTGTAGGGACACGACAGCTACCACCCTGGAAGTCGAATCACGGTGTTGGGGATCACAGTTGACCAAACGACTCTGAAAGTACCCTGTGAAGGACAGAAATGAAACACAGTCAAAAGCACTGAAGAACAGGACAGAACTGCAATACTCATGCCCAATACATGTCACAAGATACCCACCCAGAACCAAGTTAGCATGTCAACACTGTTGGGGAGTACAGACTACCTGTAAGGACACATCGCTACACACATACAGTCATGTAGCACATGGACACACTCAAACAGCACCAGAGCACCACCAACACATATCATGCATACTCACATCATTGACATGACATCTCTGGATACTCACATTCAGCTGAAGAAGTTGGTGATGAGCTGTGTGCGGACATCATCATCATCATCATCATCATCATCATCACTGGCATCGTGGTCCAGGCCAGATCCTCCACAGGTGGCGGATGTTGGTCATCGTCATCCAGGATGAGAGGCAACTCCTTCCGCACTGCCAGGTTGTGTAGCATGCAGCAGACGATGACAATCTTGCACACCTTTGCTGGGGCATATGGGAGGGCCCCTCCTGTCTTGTCCAGGCAGCGGAAGCGGCTCTTCAGGAGACCAAATGTCCGCTCAATCACTCTCCTGGTCCGACCATGTGCCTCATTGTAGCGCATCTGGGCTGGTGTCACAGGGTTCCTGAGGGGCGTCAGCAACCACGGCATGTTGGGGTATCCGGAGTCACCTACATACAGACAATTGCACATTAGCTGAGTTGGAAAAGAGGGTGGAACACTACATTGCAGAACACACACAATGGTACATAGTCAGTACTCACCAACATGCCAGGCACGCTGGTTCCGCATCTGTGACATCATCCTCGGGATGCGACTACTCCTCATCACGTAGGCATCGTGTGCAGAACCGGGGAAACGGGCACAGACGTGTGAGATGCTCATATCTGCAAGACATACCACCAGTGCATTGACCGAGTGGTAGTGTTTGCGGTTCCTGTATGCCTGCTCTTGGGCCTGTGGTGGTACCAAAGCAACATGTGTCCCATCAATGGAGCCAATGACATGCGGCATCCTCCCCAGGGCATAGAAGTCACTCTTCACGTCAGTGAGTTGTTGGAGTCTAGGGAAATAGATGTACTGGTTGAGGTATATCAACATAGCCTCCAAAACATCGCGGAGCACACGGCTGAACATGGTCTGTGACATCCCACCAGCAGTCGCCACAGTGTGTTGAAAGGTACCGGTGGCAAAGAAGTGTAGGGCTGCCATCACCTTCACCTTGGGGGTCAGCGCTGTAGGGTATGTCCGGCCAGCTTGCAAATGTGGGGCCAACCGCACCGTCAATACCTCAATCAGCGGCCTGGTGAAGCGGTACCGTCGGATGCAGTCCCGTTCCACCATGGTTGCAAGGTCAGGGAATGGTCTATGGACAGCTGGTGCCCTGCAGTGCATAGGTGAAGAAAGAAAGATTGTCAGTCACCCCACATATGTGGCATTGACCATACTCAATATCACATGATACATCATTATGAGGCACAAGTACATGATGTGTGCAGTTCCGTAAGGACATGTATGGCACATACATGGCCAACATCTAACATCACAGTTCAACAAGTGGCATCAACAAGTCCCAGGTTGTGCCATGGGATATCATGAGGCCGTGTCACAGTTCCCATCTCCTGCTGCCACGTTCCAAACACACCCCACAGTGACATGTGAGGACAGATGTGCCCCAGGCATCACAGCTCAACGACAGGTAGATTACCAGGGACCCTGTATTGCCACATGGACACTGGCATGACATGGTGTATCATGAATACACCACAGCAAAACAACCATGACCCCCACAGGTAGTGGTCCCTGTTGCCTCGGCAGGACAGACATGGACATCTGTGACACACACGCGCACAACATCAAAGTCCATGCACAAACAACGTGGATGTGGAGACTGTCTCCCATTGTGCACATGGAATCAGAGACATTGTAAACACAACATGCACACAGACTGTGGAGGACCATCACTATTGTGCCAATGGGTCACCCTGGGACGTACATACCGTCCCACATGGGACTCAGGGGGTATGTGACATGACATACACATACACCACCGTGAAATGTGACCATGCCACATGCTCAGAAATGAACAGTTGCACATCACAGTGGTCATGTACACGAAACACCAAGGATTCTGTCCCCATGAACACGTGCACAGCCTGGGAGTGGCTGCCCCAAGTGACACCCACAGAACAACATGTTCACCCCCATACACGGAATAGGTAATGCAGCCTTACATGCCTTAGGATACAGTGTGGACAGGCTGTGGTGTTGTAGGTGTGCCCCTCACTCCCTGGGAAGCATATGTGGCTGGCATATGTTCACCTGTGACAGGCATGGTGACATATGCCAGTGACTTGTACAGGGACGCGTTGGACAGCAATGGACCGATCGGTGCGCACACATTGGCCATTGCATTCAATGTGAGTGGGTACGCGTCGTATGCGCAATACTGCGTTGGACAGCAATGGACCGATCGGTGCGCACACATTGGCCATTGCATTCAATGTGACGGAGTGCGCATTGTATCCAGGTGCGCGTTGAACAGCAATGGACGATCGGTGTGCCCGGCCGGCCCATTGCATTCAATGTGGCGGGTGCAGCGTTGGCATTACGCAATACGCGTTGAACAGCAATGGACCGATCGGTGTGCCCGGCCGGCCCATTGCATTCAATGTGCTGCGACTACGCGTGTATCCCGGGTGCGCGTTGAACAGCAATGGACCGATCGGTGTGCCCGGCCGGCCCATTGCATTCAATGTGGCTGAGTGCAGCGTTGTATATCGCAATACGCGTTGAACAGCAATGGACCGATCGGTGTGCCCGGCCGGCCCATTGCATTCAATGTGTCTTGGTACGGCGTTGTATCCCGGGTGCGCGTTGAACAGCAATGGACCGATCGGTGTGCCCGGCCGGCCCATTGCATTCAATGTGAGCGAGTGCAGCGTTGTATTCGCAATACGGCGTTGAACAGCAATGGACCGATCGGTGTGCCCGGCCGGCCCATTGCATTAAATGTGGCCGGATGCAGCGTTGTATTCGCAATACGCGTTGAACAGCAATGGACCGATCGGTGTGCCCGGCCGGCCCATTGCATTCAATGTGAGCGAGTGCAGCGTTGTATTCGCAA